>CAUYPO010102211.1:0-60596 GCA_963574435.1 Cheirogaleus major
TATTTCTCCCTGTCAGGGCAGAGCCCTAAAGCCTAGAGAAACAATCGGGGTCACATCTGGGGAGCCAGTGCCTCAAAGATCGCAGACTGGGGTCTGGCTCCAGTGTTTTAAAAAGTAGGTCCAGTGCTCGCTTTGGCAGCACGTATACTAAAATTGGAACGATACAGAGAAGATTAGCACAGCCCCTGCGCAAGGATGACACGCAAATTCGTGAAGTGTTCCATATTTTTGGTGCCCCGTGTGTCCTCTTTCTACTGCCATGACGTCACAGCACCCTTGACATCATTCACTCTCATTGCCCGCCCCCCTTCCCGAAAAAAAAAAAGTAGGTCCAACATAGCCCATTTGGGGCTAGCACTCTCACAACTTCCCCAAAGTCAGTTCGGACATTATAGGGCAAACGTTTTTAATCTGGACTCCATGAATGTGTTCCTGGAACCCTCTGCAGTTGGGTAAACTATTCTACGTGTGTGTGCGTTTTCATGAGAGGGGCATCATAGCTTACATCAGATCCTCGAAAAAGGTCTATGACCCCCCCCCAAAATGGTAAGCAGCACTGTTCTTGGGTGCTTGGGGCTTTTCTCCGGGATCCAGACCTTAAAGCTACTAGTGTAGGCCTATACTTGTCCCTGGCTAAACCTTCAGGGGATCTCATAGCCACATTTCCCCAGGGCTCTGTGTATGTGCGCAGCTGGGTGCTTCTCAGCTTGCTAAACAGGGAAGCAGCTTCACCACGGGAATCTGGTCCTGGACAGGGCACAGTCTTCCTGGTCTTGGGTCTGAAAAGGGATCTATGGTGTCAGCTATAGAAAAATTCTAGAATCTCTGGGAAGATTAGAGAAACAAGATTAATAATATGATATTATACAAGTTTATCCCTTCTCCCTCTGGAAACCTCATTAAAATGAGATTAAAGGCGTTGGGAAAAGAAAGTAGAGATATTGACACAGTGAACAGGCAAGAGGTCACCAATGGGTAAATAATTTTAACCAATTTCCAAAAGATGGAGAACAGCTGCAAGAGGTGTAATTAATGAGACAGGGCTGAAGAAGCCTTCGTGAGGGGGAACACAGCTGGGTGGTGGCATATTTGCCTTGCAGTACCCTGGAGAGGATCAAGACTTCAAAATACTCGGTACAAGAGAGGGCAGTGGAATTGCGTTCAGCTGGCAGGCATCTGTTCCTTAGGCATAAAATCAGAACTTTTTTCTCTAAAGAATCAAAAAGCTGGAGAAAAGATTTTTCTTTCTAGTATTTGGGAGAGCCACCTCTCTACGTGCCAGTCAACAACCTTCCCGCAAACACAGCACTCCCAAACATGTTTTTATTTGCTTTTTTTCTTAAATGCGATTAAGCAGCTAAGGATCACCAGACATTTCAGGAAAGCCATACACATAAATAGAAAAACCAAACTGACCTAAAAGACATAGAGATGATATAGGAAACAGAAGAAAAAAAAAAAACAGTAACTATCATTTGTATCCTGAAAAATATTCAAGATAATTGTGTACATAAAATGGTACCAGCTTGCTATTTAAAAAACAAAAGAGAATTAGAGCTGGGAAATAAAGTTAATGAAATCTCCCAGAAAGTAGAACAAAAAGAGATTCAGAAAGAGAAAGATGAACGAAAGGCAAAAACCACAGATCAATCCAGGAACTTGAGCATCTCCTAACGAGTGTCCTGCTGCTATCAGAGCTCTGGGGAGAATCCCAGAAGAAGGCTTACTTTGTCAGAGTTGGACTGGTTGGTCCTAGGTAAAGCTGAAATAATCAGTGTGAGCCTTTGGGAGCCAAGAGGCACTGTTTACAGCCCTTTGACAGTTTTATTAAAAAGAACAGTGCTTTCTATTTACTACTTGGCCATTTTTTAAAAACCAGGATGCGTAATTTGCTTCCAATACTAATGATTGCTTTTGCCTCACCAAACTCCTTGTTAACTTTTAAAGGTTGTCAGCATTTCAGAAAAGGATATTTAATCATCCTTTTTCTGCTTTACTCAGAGAGCTGCTGGTGTTCTGAGCCGGACCCTTTCTTCCTCTCTGAAAATCATTGAGGAGGCCCAGAGAGCAGGAGTGGTGAAGAAAATGATTAAATTCCTGAAGGTAAAATAACTTCCTTGGTTACCACCTCTTAATTTCCAAGAGTCTCCTATTTTGTTCAGGGAACAGAATTAAGGTTTGTGTTTTTTTTTTCATTTAATGTGCCACTATTTCACCCCTGCTAGATTTTAAATTTCTTGGCTAGAGAGTCTCATCTGCCTGTCCACCCAGTGTTCTGAACATCAACACAGGATTGTTGAATAAATAAGTAAATTGTTCATTAGATACATCCATAATAACTGCTTCCCCCTCAAGCCTAACTTTAAAATGTATGGCCTCTGTCTTCAAAACAAATGGTCTTAGTGGCTTTCTGCGAGGTTTCTCAGGCCCATTATTTTGATCGTGTTTTCCTACTTGTGATGCTTTATACAGTTATCTGGAGAATGTTGGCTATAACCCCGTTTACAAGATAAATGGGCTGCAGAGTTCTCATGTGACCAAAGGATGCTGTGGGTTCCCTATGAAATGAGTACAGTGGATCTAAGTGAGTCAGTACAACAGCTCACTGGACTCAACTGAAAGTGCAGGAGGAATTATTAGGCTGCCAGCTCTGGATCCACCTGTGATATACGTGCCCAGTGAGGTCTACTCACCCATGCTAGTGTGGTAACACCACTGGTCTTATTCATAAAGCCCCAGGCTGAGTGGGGCAGGGAGCATGCTCTGGGGGCTGCTGCCAGGGCAGGGGTATTACTGAGAAGCAGCATGGCAGGTCTGAGATTAGGCTGCCACTTGGATGATGACTGTCATTCACTCTGTACAACTCTTGCAAACCCACCAAAGGCTGCTGATTGCATGCACACATGTGCGTCATGCATGCATATATGCAAACATGCCTTTTAAAGACCCTGCACTGGGTGATGTTAAGGGTTAAGATTTGGCATTTGTCACCTTTTGCGATGATCTGGGTTCCTGGTGTTCTCCATGCAGGACTGTCAGCCTGACAGCCCTGGCAAGTCAGCCCTCCTTCTCAAATGGTGACATGACACAGGAGGGCCTTTTCCTCCCCTTTTTGGAAGATCTGCCAGTTGTCAGCATCATTCTCGTCTCAGCTACTCACTCATAAAGCCTTCCAGAGATAATTACTCAGGTGTATATGACAGGCATACTATCCATGTCTGGGACGTGGGCTGTGTTAGTGAGGGTATGAGTGACACTCTATCCCAGCAGGGACGAGGCCAGCTCACCAGGAAGCATGTGCCATTCTTGGTGGATTTCTCTTTTGACGTTTAGGAAGCCAGTAGCATTGTCATAACTGCTCGCTATGGTTTCTGGTCAAGAACAATCATAGTACTGATTTTCTGTTTCTAATTTCATTCTGAAATCTAGACAGGAGGCCAGACTGCACCACGTTACGCCATAAAGACACTAGCTGTCTGCACTAATAGTTATCACGAAGCTCGGGAAGACGTAATAAGACTGGATAAAAGTAAGTGACGATCTCCTTAAGGGAACCCACGTCCCAGGGGTTAATCCATCCTTGAAGCTGCAAAGGGAATTGTGGCCGAGGGGTGAGGAGGGACTTAGCAGTAATGCTGTTTAACCTCTCCCCAGACTTCAGCAGTGTTTACGGAACACGGTGGATTTCACCTCCAGGTCTGAAAGCATGTAATTAGCCTTGCTGCCGCTCACAGGTCCATGCCCATGCTGGAGACCCAGCTGACAGCCAGCTCAAAGATTCCAGGGTCAAAGCTAGGAAACTCCTTCCTCTCCCCAAGTTCAATGGAAATTGTTTCTAAAGCATTCTGTTTAAACCGACCTAGCACTGATTCTCTTCTTGCACGGTAGGGGGGGTGGGGGAGGAGAAAGAAACCACCTTCAGCCTTCAGTGAACAAGGGGAATACCAGAGTCTGAGCCTAGCTTTAGTGTGGTCACTTAAATCTGCTGTAGTGACTCACAACAGGGTTCGCGGCCAAAGCCGTCTGCTAACGTCCTCCTCACCACCTTCTCTGGAGTACACAGAAGTGAACTGAGGGCCCTGCCGTGGAAGCAAGACCTTTCTTCTGGATCCTCTTTCTCCCACGGGGGACCATCAGGGGGACCTCTCACTGTGCTGGAGTGGAGAGGTTAGAACAGGGACTTTTGAGAAGACAGACCTGTGTGGTACATAGTGTTCATTCACCTAACAACTGTGCTGTGCTGGGCACTGTTCTGGCCACCTGAGGTGCTTCAGAGATGCAGCAAGGAGTCGAGGAGGTTCATAGCATTCAGCGAATATTTGCTGAATGAGTGAGCAAACACGTCCTTCTACAGAGTTTCTGGGGAAGCTCGGCCTCTGCCGACACCTCCGGGCCCCTTGTGTCCTGTTGCCAGGTTCCTGTTGGGAGACTGGGAGGAAATGTTGCCTGTTCCCTTCCTTCCCTGCAGAGTTTAGCATCTTGATGAAGCTGCTGCACTCAGAGGACGAGGTTCTGGTGGGCAACGCCGCCCTCTGCCTTGGTAACTGCATGGAGGTGCCCAACGTCGCGTCTTCCCTGCTGAAGACAGACCTCGTGCAGGTCTTGTTGAAGCTCTCGGGTGGCGATGCGAAGAATACGGCCGTGCAGCTGAACGCGGGCATTGCTCTCGGAAAGCTGTGCACGGCCGAGCCCAGGTATGCTGCAGCCACCCAGCCAGGCTGGCCGCTGTGGGTCCCATCTCAGAACGAGTGGCCGGGCCGAGGCGCTGTGTTTGGGCTGGGCCATGTGCTGCACAGAACTCTGTGGGTGACCCTGAGCCTGCTGTGCAGGCCCAGGCTGGGACCAATAGCTGCTTCTCTGGAGGAGCCTTCCTGGGGGGACCTGGGAGCTCTCAGGCCCCAGCCAAGGAGAGGAAATCGGCTTCTCTGACAGGGATTTGTTCCACGCATGAACTGCTATTGGCATCTGCCCTTCCCATTCTCCTACATTCTCCTGACTCCTTCCTCCCTTCTCTTTCTCCTCCTTCTTCCCTCCCTCTCCCTCCATCTCCCCTTCTCTCTCCCTCCTCTCTTTTTTCTCTACTTTTCTAAAAACAGGCCCCCACTTTATTTTATTTTTTTGCCTGGACTTAAACAAATGGAGAGATATCCAGTGAGGTCCGCATGTTCGTGCCAGAGAGGACAGAGTGGAGAAGCAGAATAGCCCAGCGAGCCTCAGTGCGCCAGGGCAGAGATCTGGCTGCAACTGTGCGTGTGCTTCTCTGTCAGCTCAGACTTCTGCTCTGCTCCCATTCTGAGCCACGTAACCTCCTCTCCATGTCTGCTTCGGGCAGGTGCCACCTGTGGCTGAGCTATGGGGCCCTGGCTTAGAAGGGGGGTAGGCTTGAGGACGGGGTGAAAGATGTTCCCTCCCTTACACCTACGCAGGCCTTTAACTCCTTCTCTGTAGAATGAGACAGTTGGCCTAGATGATGTCTAAGGTCCTTTCAAGTTCTGTCTGATTGTTCAAACGGAAAGAATAGATAAAATCTTTATTCCGCAGAAAGCAAGGCACATTAGCCAGGATGAGCTCAGAGTGGCCACCTGCTGGGAAGTTCCCGAGAGCACGGTCCCATCTGAGCAGCTGACACCACTGCCACCCGCAGGGAGGGTGTTTTCAGTGTTTTGTGAGCCTTTCCAAGGGCCTTACCTAAGCCCCTGTGGTCTTTAGGGCCCCCAGTGCCACCACCACTTGTCCTCTCCACCCAGAGTGTTAGGACCGATGTTCCCAGCCAGCTTGTGTCTGCGAGGGGCGGCTCTGGGCTCCAGAAGTCTGGACCATGGTGTTTATGTCCTGGATTGTGTGTTCTGGTTGTGACAGGTTTGCTGCTCAACTGAGAGAGCTTCACGGGATAGAAATTCTCAACTCCACGATGAAACTCATCAACGATTCCTGACATGTGGTGTCTGTGTGCATGTTTGTGAAAACACAACTGTGCACTACGGATTGTTCCTGTGCTAATAAAGGCCTTTTTAATACCCACTCCAGAATCAAGTCTTTATTTTCCCAGTGTTTGCCTGGTGGGTTTTCGCTGGTTACGACAGAGTGGGCATTAGGGTGACGCGTCTGGTGGGAACCGTGCACTCGTCTTGCTCAGCATCCATCGTCCCCTCTTCTGAATGTTCACTCCTGTTCTGTAGAAGCTGGAAATCAGCAAACAAAAAGCCGCATTTCCCAGACCCTCTTGTAGCAACGGTTCTAGATAGGAACTGGTGGTCAATGTAATGCCACTTCCTGCCCCTTTTGCTATTTTCTGCTGGCCACGTGCTGGAAACATCAGATTCTCTGGCAGCAGCACTGCGGCATCTGTTTTCCAGCTGTGAGTGCCAAGAGAGAGTTGGAGTGGCACCAGCAGTGGCAGCTTCCTGAAGCCCAGCCTGCAGCTGTGGCGTGTGCTCCTGGTCTCAGTGAAGGTGAGTGGTGGGCAGCGGCTCCCCTGTCAGGGGCACTCTGTGTGGTCCTGGGAGTCGTTCCTGGAGGTCCCTCCTGACTATCTGATGGTGGTGGAAGTTCCCTGTGTTAGATTGTTCTGTGCTTAAAGTGCCACAGCAGGGAGTTCTGTTTCTGCAGTGACTCCTTACTGAGACAACCCACCTTACTGGCTCACCCATCTCCAGAGGCACTGCTTCCTTCCACTTGCCCCAGAGCCACTCTAAACCAGGGTCACTTGTGGACTCCAAGTCCCTAAGTGAAAAGTCCAATAAGTGACGCTACCCTTTGGCTTCTCATCACAATAACTTGATCATTTTAGGGTAGGAGGCAGGATCTGCATGGTATGGCAAATGCCAAGCGTCCCAGATCAAAGATGCAGGTCCTACCCTGCTGCCTGCCAACTGTGTGACTTTGGGCAAGTTGCTTAACCTCTGTGACCTTTAGCAACTGCTTCTGGAGAAACTAGGATAATACCTGTCCAACCTACCTCCTACATTGCTGCAAAGGTTAGATGAGGTTTCAGAGATGAAGGCACTTCGGGAATTATAAAGCGACACAAGAATGTAAAGAGATTCCCGGGCTCCATCCTGGGATTGAGGGATTGGCCGTGACGTCAGTTGGGTTAAGTCTGAGGGGTCTGGGGAAGGGTAAAGCTCTTGTCCTTTAAGGAGCCAAAGCTGGACATTTTCTGAAGCATGTAGGAAAGGAAATCCTCCTCCTCTTGGAAGATTTTATTCACACCCAAAGAAATGGCTCTTCACAATGAGACAGCTGTTGGCTTAAATTAAGAATTTTGTTCCTGAAACCAAGGTATATAATTGGCACTTTGTGGGGCTGGCATAAAATCAATATCCCTGAGCCCCCCACTCTGGGATCAGTGCACTGCGTATGGCTGGAGTGAGCTCACCGGAGTACTCTGGGTGGCAATCAAGTGACAGGCCACAGTACAGAGACCAGGACCTGCCCACTCAGTCTTGTCATGCAAACAAACAGCCTTCAAGATGCTCCTGAATTGCAAAGGGAGAATGACTTGATGCTAAACAGAGCACAGAGAAGAAAATTAGAGGCTGTAAAATGTGCTGTTTGGAGAGAGAATTCAGTGGAGCTTTAAAAATGGAAAGTTGCCTGTGTACATAACCAACAGGCTTGTCGTCTCCTTTGATTTGAAGTGTAGACCCCCCCTTTCCCACTCTGGTTGCACTCCTCCTTCCTGGCTCTTGAAAATGGCTATTATTGGTGTAATCTCTTCCCCAAACAGTGGAGAATGTCAAATTATATTATTATCTTTGCTTCAAAGTGCCTGCCGAGAGCAGCAATCTTCTCTGCTTCTGAGGGGGTCTGCTGCACCTGAGGTGCTCCCCCCTTGCAGTTAGGAAGAGATGTTTCACAGGCTGGTGTTCTCCGTCTCCAGCATGGAGCCCCCCCCCCCATCTTGTTTACCTCTGACACATGCTACCATGCAAGGCTTCCAGGCAGTGTGGAAAATACCAATGACACGTTTAAGAAGGGCCTCATCTCCATGTGCCAGGAGCCACTGGCACCACCCTTGCCACCCTTGGGCACAATGTGTATTCTGGAAAAGCAGAGACTGCTGGTTCATCGGGCAAAGGAGCTGGGATTGTCCATCCGAAAGAGGATGTGGCTAAAATGGAACTCAATCACCGTCCTGAAGCTACAGCAAAGGTGGTAGCATAGTTAGCAGCTGTCTGCTGCCTTCGTGGATGACATGATGACAGCAGCTCTAGTGGGCAGCAAGGTGGGACTGAGGTTCAATGTCAGGAGGAAACAAGAAGAAGGGACTGAGATGCTGCAACAGGTCCGGGGGGGAGGGGCTACTGGAAGCATTTTTATGAGGATCAGTCAGAACAAGAGCTTCTTGGTTTGGAAAGTTGAGTGAGGGATAGTACTACCAGGAATGTTCTGAGGCCAGAAGACATTTAATCCCACAGGACTTTTTTTTTTTTTTTTTTAGCAAAAGGTGTCATTTTCTAAATACTTTGAAAATAAGGGCTCTCCACAGGGCCCAGACAGAGGAGAGAATAATCACAGGTAAAGAAAGCCCATTTAGCATTGACTCCCTTTCCCACTGTGAGAGGCTCTTGGTCCTCATGTGCTGGTGACCTGCAGACCTGCAGAGAGCGAGAGGATAATGAGTTGTACATTTGCCCAGCGCTAGGCACTGTGTAAGTGCTTAAGATCTTCTCCATGTAAGCCTGCGAAAACCTATAGGTAGGCAGTATCTTCACTTTATGGGTAAAGGAACTAACATAAAAAGGTAATAGGTATTTCCTCACCCAGGACCACATAGCCAGTAGGCAGTGGAGCCAGAATTTGACCTTGGCTGTGTTCTTAACTCCTTCTGCGTGTAAAACATTCCTCTGTTTACTAAACGTGGTCCGTGGAAAAGTCATCTAATTTCTCTAAGCCTCAGTTTCCTGCCTGTAAAATGGGAATGACAACCCCTATCTCCCATCCTGTGGTTTGGATATAACATACATGAAGTTTCTCACATAGGTAACTGGCAGATGGAAGGCACTGACTTAGCGGTGACTATTAATTTTAAACCAGAAATTACCATCAGTTCATTATTTGCACCCTCCTGCCCTCCCACCTTTGTGATCCTCCTCGGTCTTCCATCTCTGGGAGGGCAAGCAGGTATTTGGCTGTGCTCACCTTTCCCTCTCTCCTGTGCAGGTGGCAACCATCAGGATCCCTCAAGCCCCAGCTGCTGGCCGGCCTGCAGCCTGCCTTCTAGATTACCGCCATGGCAGCAGGGCCTGAGGGCGCCAGTCCTGCGTGGAATGGGGTGCTGGGGACACTCAGGGCTCGGTGATGGGGTGGCAGTGCTCTTTACCAGGAGCCAGCTGACTGGGACCTGTCAGGGCCTGATACTGGGCTGCATTTAGATCAGCCGGACCCAGTGTGAAGTGGAAAGTCTGGGATCAATCCCTAGATCCCCTCCCCAAGCAGATGTACCTCTGTTACTTGCTGTTTGTCCTCAGTTTAAAATCAAGAAAACCTGTTGATTGCAATGACTAGCTGCAACCACACGTTCACCAGGTTATCATTCGTTCTTTCCTCCTCAAGCCCCAGAGCTGTGTGCCCTACCCTCCCTGATCCCCTGGAAAGAGGGTGGCTGACCCAGTGGGACATCAGGCTAACCCATCACCTCCTCTTCCGACAGCTTTGAGCCCTAGGCGGCTGCATGCCAGCCAACCACTGAGCTTCTGTGACCTGAAGCTGCTGGATGACTTATTTCTTTCTAACAAGATTTTTAATTTAATTTCAATTTTCAAAAAGGCAAAATGAAGAATGAGAGATCCCTGGAGACATTCTGCCCCTTGGTCTCATTTTGCCCTGGGGCTGGATCAGGCTTCTCTGTTTGCTCTGGGGCTCGGCCCTGGCAGGGGTGGGGGGAGTCGCTGGGTGCCCGCAGGGCAGAGGGAGCAGTGGGCTGCCGGTCAGCTCCGCCAGCCACCCCCAGCCTCAGATCGCCCCAGTTCTGGAGATGGGCTCCTGTCTGCCAGATGTGCCAGTTCTGCTCAGCCTGAGCACCACCCTGTTGTCACCTGTCTGTCTCCAACTTCACATCTGTCCTTCTAATCTCCAGCAGCTCCCTTGAGTCACAAGAGTGCGCACACCCATGCAGAATTCATCTCTCTGACGCTAGGAGATGAATTTTCACCTAAAAATGGGTGAGTTAACGCACAATGGAGATTTAGGCTAGAGTTCAAAGGCATGACAAGATAGTGAGAATTATTGGAACAGGTGGCTAGAGAAAAGACTCCTAGAATGTCCAAGCTGAGAATTATTCAGGTATCATCTAATTTGGTACAGACCCTTTGTATCCTCGGGAGATTGGTTCCAGGATCCCCTCAGATACCAAACTCCAGCATTGCACATGTCCCGTATATAAAATGCATATTATTTGTATATAGCCAGTGCACATCCTCCTGTATAGTTTATTAATACATCATTTCTAGATTATTTATAATATCTAATGTAAATGCTAGGTAAATAGTTTTTATACCTTATTTTTAAAATTTGCATCATTTTTTATTGTTGTATTGTTATTTGTATTTCTTATTCAAATATTTTCAATGCTCAGGTGGTTGAATCCATGAATTTGAAACCCACAGATACAGAGGGTCGATTGTATCTGCTTTATTGGAATTCATCTGATTTCATTTGCTAAATAGAATTGATTGCTCCAAAATGTCTAGCCCACGCCCCCTCATTTTGTAAATAAAGAAACTGAGACTTAGAAAGGCCAGATGAGCTATCTTCAGTGCCCTTGCCCTTGTTCAAGAACCCTCTGAACTAAAGGCCCAGGGTAGGGCAGGGGGGCTCGAGGAGACGTGGGGAGGCAGTGAGCTCAGCAAGGGGCACATGCGCTGAGAGCTCAGTGCCACCTTGCATGAGTTCATAACCCCAGGGAGTGAGTTGCTTAGCCCTTGATTGCCTTGTCTATAGAAGCAGGGTGGGGAGGTATGATACCCACTTCATGGCTTTGTCGTGAGGCTTAAATGAGATTTCTGTAAAACTCTCAGCCCCACGCTTGGCACACACTAAGCCCTGAGGCAATGGGAGCTCCCACTGTCATTATATTAATACTGCTGTAGATGCCCCCAGCCTGGCCATCCCTGTGTGCTCTTTTCTGGAATTCTTAAACATTAGGGCTTTCATCGGAGTTCCCGTGGGATAGAGAAGTGGGCAGAAGAGGAGGGCTGGGCTGGTAAGGAGAGCTGGTGGGGGCTGGAGCAGGGCGGGGCAGGCAGAGCGTAGTAAAGGATGGAGACGCTCACTCAGTGTATTCGATGATGCTGAACTCTGCACTACATTATCAATAATGGGGAAAATAAGAAACAGGCGCTGGATTTGGTTAACTTGAATTATTGCAGCAGCCTCCTTGCTGATCTCCCTGTCTTACTCCTAAGCCATCGTGCACACTGCAGCCAGAATAATCCTCTTAAACAGCACTTTCATTACGCTGCGCCCCTTCTCGGGCACCTTCTCACAATTGTCTACACTAGATAAAGGGCAAACTCCTCTGCTTGGTGTGTGTGCATGTGTGCTGTGTGTGTGTGCATGTCTATAGGGAGTTATGACCATAGAGCTCTTTTAATTTTCTTAAGTTTTCCTGATACAGCGCTCACATTATTTTACTTAAACTACTGTAAGAGGTATGTGCATTCCTCACACTGCATATGAGTAAGAGCTATGATTCATAAGTTTTAGGTATAATTTAAAATTAGTATAGCTATTTTTATTACCCCTCAAATTATTTTTCCTTATAAATAGTAGTGATAAAATTCCACATGGCCTTTGCATGTAACCCATCCAGTGTAACTGCGCTGAGCCTTAGAGTAGGCTTGATTTTAGGGTCATGTTCTGGTTCCCACTTAGGCCAGCCAATCTTGGGCATCAACACTGGGTCCCATGTCCTTGTGGTTCACTGTCGTGTTCCAGCACCTCAGGGAAGCCTGACTGATATGTGTGCAATGATGGCTACCCTAGTTCCTCTCTCGGGCCAAGGGGTGTCTGCATACGTTCCACTCACGCCCATCGCTATCTCTTACTGCGATTCTCCCCACTCAAAAGACCTCCTCCTTTCCTCTCTTTAAACCTTACACATCCAGGAAGCCCCAACATAATAAAAATGACAGATACCTTTTGTTAAATACTTAGCAGGTTTCAGATTCTATCTAATGCCATGGACACTATTATTGTTTTCCCTTTACAGATTAAGAAACTGAGGCACAAAGAGGTTAAGCGATGCAGTCCCTCCAGCCTTCAGCCTCTCCACCCCTCATGGAGCCCTCTCCAGCCCACACTATTCATCCTTTCTCGAAATTCCTGCCTTGTACTGCACTTTTAAATATTCATTGTTATGAAATTCTTTTCTGTGCATTTTTTCTCTCCAACTAGAATTTAAATTCATTAAGGACCTGGAAGATTTCTTCCTCTGTGATAAGTCTTGGGAACAAAAAAATACAAGAGAATTAGACATAGACAGAAGGGATTTAGTAACCTTACTCTGAGGATGTGTCACTCTGGAAAGCATGACCTTGAGTTTGTGGTTGGCCCTGTCCTCAAGAGCATGTAGATGAGTCACCAATAGTGAGAGTGGCTCCCCTCCCCATTGTGGCATTACCTCCTTTGGCTCCCAGATCCACAGGTAGACACCACAATTCTCCCTGTCAATATCCACATGACATGGAAGGGGATGGTCCCCCATTATGCTGCCTCTGAGCAAATGTGGGCCAAAGGCCACCCTTCAAAGGTCCCAGAGAATCCTGATATTTTAGGCCAAGCCTCAGCCCTGCAGTGTATCTCTTGTCCATGAGAATAATAGCCTCACGCAGAGAAGTGCTTTTAACTTCTTCAAAGGCCTTTCATGTCAGCTATCTCATTTCATCTGTGCAATGTCTCTGTGAGGTAGGTATTATTATTATTGCCCATTTGAAGCTAAGGGAAGAGAGGCCCAGAGATTCAATTTCTTGTCCAGAATTTCCTGAGGAAATCATGGCTGAGCCCAGTACCAAATCCAGCCTTTACCTTGAACCTCATTGCCCGCTGCCCAGCCCTGTCTCTCCTCTCATTAATTTTCTGGTCCAACTGCAGCACAGTCAACTAGCTAGTTCTTTTCATTTGCTTCCTGAGTGTGAAGGGGAAAATGAAACTCTAACCCCTTTAAGGTTTTATCAAAAAGCCTTGCTAATCCATCCGCAGTCTGTTAGATAACAGCTTAAATCTCTGCACTGCAAAGGATTACCTTCCCATCTGATCAGGCACAACACATTAGAGGAGGCGTAGGGTGGGTACGGGCATGTGGAGGCCACGGTGCTTTCTCTGCAAAAATGGAGATGCTCAGATTTCCACATATGCTGTCCTCCTTCAGATGGGCAGGGAGCCCAGTGTCTGCATGTACACAGAGTGGCTCCTCAGCCAAGGTTACGTAAATGACAGCACGTGCCTCGAAAGCTCCTCATTCATTCATTCAATAAATCGTTACCAAGCACCCACTGTGTGCCAAGCACTGTGCTGGATAGTACAAAAGGACTTTGGATAAAATGAGTCTTATTTTTGCATCCACTTCTGTTATAATTATAGCAGGGCATTATCAAGGTGAAAACAAATCAGACACAAGCAAAAATGGCCCTTGGTGCTGTCAGGGTCATAACCCCTGATCCAGGTACACCTCACATCAGGTAATGCAAAAACATCCACTGAGGGTAGAGGGAAGGGGCCTGGCTGGCCTGGAAGGTTCTCCAAACCCCAGCCCTTGGACTTCACTCCAAAGCCCTGGCATGGCACGGTGAGGCAAAGGGAAGTTGGAAGTCTTCAGACTTCTGTTGGCCTGCTGTCAGTATCACAGCTGTTTATAAATGGAAGGATCTTGGCTGGTAGAACAAACTCTTTCCTATGTGGTCCTTATTTCTCCTAGATTCAGCTGTGACTTTTTCTCCCAAGGGCAGGCTGGAAGCACATCAGGAGAAAGTTGGTCTGCCCTATGTACCCAATCGGGAGGAGGGGTGACCCCTCTGAGCACCAGTGAACAACTGCTGACAACTAGAGCTGGGTGGACCTGGCCTCATCTCTCCTTAAATATTTGATGGGGCACCCTCCTCCACTGAAGTACAATCAGTTTGGGGTCCTTGGTTCTGGTTGGACCACGCCTCTGAGGTGCTGGATCATTAAAAGAGCAACAAAGAAATGCATGCTTTTGGTTCGTCTCTCAGAACTAGTGGAATCATACAAAATTCAGGTCAGGAATTGAAGTAGTAATGCTGTTTTTGAAATGAGAATATTCAAAATAGCTGGGCTGTTTGCTGCTGTAACTGAAGTCATTCAGAAAGGAAAATCAGCCACGGGAGGCTAGAAAAGGTGGCCCCACAGTGGGTTCTTTTCTGCAGGCATTCTGGAATGCATGCACCAAGAGTTGGGGGCCCAGCTTTCTCTAACCAGGTGTATGACCTCAGACAATCAGCTCACTTCTTTGGGCCTGGACCTTTTTGACTTGCTATGTCTGCTAAAGACACCTCCATAATTTTTGTTGGTTCTGATCAGTGATGTGATTAAGGAACCACGCCTCCTCCGTGCTTAGAGGAACTTAGGTGGAACTGATTCACACCCGGGTTCCGGGGTGAGCAGGGAATCCAGGCCTAGCTAATCATGGCATTGCACATCCCTTTCATCACAGTGATTGGGTCAGAGAAGGTCATGGGACCTGAAGAGAGCCAATCAGAGCTCAGCCCAGATTTTTGCCAGGGCAAAGGGGAGGGGAACTCTTCCCCACCAAGGTTGCTCGGAAGAGAGGGTGTGAGTGTGGAGCTGTTGTTGCGATTTTACCATTTTATGGAAGGCTTCACCAGGAATGGACCCCACGTAGGGGAAAAGCAGAACCAAGAGGTGGAGTTAGGGAGAGCCCCTATCCACCTGTGCCTGAGGCTGTCCTCTGGCTTTCTAGTTACCTGGGATGATAAATCCCCTTTTGCTGAAGCTAGTTTGAGTTGTCACTGTTTATTTACTACAAGAGCCCTTTTCAACACTCCCTCTTCCTGATTCTCCTTGTCCTTTTATCTTGCCTAAATTCTATTTACCATGTTTGAAAGTTACAGGTACCAGGATGAAATCACTTTAGAGGAGCTCGTGCTCGCGTGTCTGGCGTAAGGCTGTCCCGAGCACTTCCTAAAGTAACCCCACAGGAAATCCCTTCACGTCCTTCACGCATCTCATGCTTGCCACCACCTATGTTTTGCACGTATGCACATTATTTTTATGACAACGTTTATTACTAGACGTTCTTTAGGACTGCAACAATTCAGATAAAATGCCTTCAAAAGAACACTTCCCAGTGGCGTCATCACCACCAATGAACTGATGCCAGCCTCAGCTTTGAGCCTCCGGAAGCAACAACCTCTGTTTCCAAGCAGCTGGTGTGAACTTCTCCTTTGTGCCAATAAATGCTTCCCTCATCTTCACCTCCTCGGGTGCAGCTGTGATTTGCCATAGCTGTGCCACCCAGATTATAATCCTCTTTGCTTACTCCCAAATACACTCACTAAATTAGGAGATATATTTCCCTGATGTCTTTTTATAGGCTGAGCCCTTAAAGTATCTGCTTAAATGTTGAGTGCTCCTGCCCTATTTTCCAGCTCCTTTCCTTCTCCAACATAATACCTTAATGGATACATATTATTGTACTGTTATTCTACACATTAGTCTATTATTATACGACTTACTTATCATGATATATTGTTTATTGTTTGCATTCTGCCCCCTTTTCCCACTGGAATGGAAACTCCATAATTTTTGTTGGTTTTGGTTAGTACCTACCTAGATCAAGTACCTAGAGAAACACTGATTACATAATAGGTGCTCAATAAATACGAATTACTTGAATGGTAAAATTTAGCAGGGGAAGCCATTAAGGGTCCCTAATGGCTCATCAGGGCCAGCCTGGGGTTATGCTAACCCACTTCAAACTCTCCAAGCCTCCCCACCTCTTACGGGTGATAATGATTTAGGCTAAAATACTACAATGAATAATAGCTTCTGTTTATTAGTTTCCACTATGTTCCAGGCACTTGGAGAAGTGCTGGGCACACACAGATGAACTCGTCTCCCAAGGAGCTCCCAGACAAGAGAAAGGAGATGGACACGCTAGAGAAGCTCGCACCATTGGGCTTGGCACAACGTTTGTGATACAGGGATAGGGCATCTGGTGCAGCAAGGGACACTGGGCTAGGAGAAGTCTTCCTGGAAGAGGTGGTATCTGATCTGTCCCTTTCCTACGTTGGAAGGAGGACATGACAAAGATGGGTGTGGGCTGTGGGTAGCAAGAGAAATGGGGAGAAATGAGTGAAACTCAGACTACTTCAAAGGCTGGAGCAGGAAAATGTGCTCTTATTCCCTTCACTTTTCTTGTTGGGGCTAACCTGAAGACATCTCTATGAGTTCCCTCATTTGTTCTCTGACTCCAGAACATTCTCCCTCACCTAGCCAAGTGGATGGGGGTCTTCTACTCTTTTGGGTTTCAAGACAAAAAGACTCATAGCCTCCTTTGATTACTTGTTCTCACATCATTCAATGCCATTATCTGGAAATACCTGTAGGCTCTTATTTAAACTGGTGTTGATTTCTATGACATACCAACACTTGCACCCTGTGCCTAGCACTAGATGTTGCCCCTACTGCCTACCTGGAAAGGGGACCATACTTCAGTTCTCATCGTCAATAACTCCCCCCATCCCCTCCAAATTGCTCCTGATTCAGTGTTCCCAGGGCCAACCATCAATTCCTTTCTCTTCTAAGTCATCCTGAGTAATTCCTCCAGAAGAGCAAGGATAGCTCAGAGCAAAACGCAATCTGAAGGGCACTCTTTTCCCAGCCTGAAACTCCACCTGCTTGACACTCTAGTGCCAAGTTTCCATACTCAGATGCAAGTTTACCAGCACATATCTAGTTTCCCTTGTACTAGTAAAAAGGGGTTTCAGCAGTCCCAAGGACACACTGCTTTCTTTCCAGCCAAACCTGGAGAGACAAAGACATTTCTACTGCATCTAAGGAGTCCTGAAGCTTCTCCACAAGCCAAATTTGATTGAGCTAATACTGACCTTTCCACAGGCACAGCCTCCAGAGATATCTTTTAGCTGCAGGCAAAGTCCCGATGAGCACATTATTAATATTAGACAAAGCTCCACCTCTTTGGTGGCAGCTCATCCACCCTCTCTTTTCTCTTCCTTCCAGGTTGAAGGAGAATGAGGAGTGTCTCTGAATCTCCACAGCTGATTTATGCCCCAGGAAGGGCATATGGTGTCACCTGATGTCAGGAGGTCCTCTTGTTTGGCCTGATATTATGTGCCATGCTCCCCCATACACACACACTGGATGAGCCTCTCGGTCTGAGGGTCCCATATTTGATTTTATCAAGGCTGTTCCAGCCATTGGTAAGAGCAACGTACCTTGGCAAGAGGCAAGCCAGGTTCAAGTCCTGGGCCATCTAATTGTCAAGTGCATGACCCCAGGCTCCTCTAAATCTATAAAAATGGACATAACAATAGTACCCACTGCAGGGGGGTGTTGGGCCTTTGGGAGGGAGTGCCTGGCACAAAGCAGAGGCTCACTATCAAGCCCCTCAAGCCTCACTATGAATTTGCTCTTATTCATCAGAAAAGCCCTTTGCTTGGAAAACTGTATTTATAAAAACCTGCATGAAGCATCATAAATGATCATAAGGAATCTTACTGGAAGAAGGTAGTGGGGATGGGGGTCTCCAAGGGGTCTCTCCCAGGACAATCCTCCTAGGGGTCTCGGTGGCCTGGCCCCAAGGTACAGGTAGGAGAAAATGCTAAAGGAAATTCACAGTGTCTCAGCTGCAGTATGACTCAGAACCTACTCAGACTAGAAAATTCTCTGGAGAGAGGCCAGAAGTCAGCCTCCACCTGCTACATTTCGCATTCCTATTCACTCACTCATTCATTCATTCATTCATCAAATATTAAGTGAGCTTCCACCTGCATGCCAAATACTGAGGATGCAGCAATAAACAGGATTCCCACCTGGAGCTCACATTCTACTAGTCCATTTGGGTTTTTTGACTTTTAAGAATCGTATTCTTCACAACCACCTATACCAAATGGTGAAAAAGAAACCGTCTGACTAACCCTCCAACCCTAAAAGAGAAAGAGAGGAAGGAAAGAAGAACTTTACTAAACATTAAGGAAAATAGAAAAAAGAAACCAAGTACAAGAAGCACGATGCCAGTCACAGTTTAGAAGTCCTTTTCTTCTCCTACAGAGCCAGCAAGCTTTCAGAGCTTCCAAGAAAGCCACCGTTTAGTGCTTAGGCCCTTCCCTAGTCCCAGCTCTCCCTCGTTCATGGGCACCCAGGACGGGCTCAGAGGAGAGGAGGAGGGTAGATTTATCCCCAGATCAGCAAGGTTAGCATAAGGAGAGTGTTTCCCCTTTACAGTCCTGCTAACGGGAGGGTCAAGGTTATTTCCTCTTATCTCCTTGCCTGACTCTTTTTTAAATGAAAAAGGATTGTATTTAAAACTCCCAGTCTCTTCAAAACTCCTAAAGGAGGTACTGCCCATGACCTCTTGGACGTGCTCTGAGGCTGCTAAGGCCCAGGGTTGGACTGATGCTACGCCAAGGTCATGGCCATGGCCACTCATTTCTCCTAGGCTGCTGAAGGTAACAGGATTCTTGGAACATTTGTTTCTTGTTTCTATACAAACCCAACCCAGGACCACAAGCACCCAAACCACAAAGAACCTGTGGCCTCATTTTGACAATGAGAACTGTGGTTCCTGACACTTAGGGCTTCAATTTTTGGTTTCTTTTTTTTTTTTTTTTTTTGATATTCGAGATGATAGTTTTAATTTAAAAAGCCCTTCAAAGGGGGAAACTGATTTCCATATTAGGGGGAAAAAATCTATATCCTGTTAACTCCAGAAATACAGAAATATTCTTATAACATTCTTGGGTTACCCCATCTCACTCCTGCTTCCACACTCCCCCTTGATCCTGAGAGGGACTATATTTCTGCAGTATTCAGTAACAAGTCCACCTGCTTGGGCAGAATCAAAGCCAGCTGACCTCTACACTGGGCACCACCCAGCCGGGTGCTTCAGACTAGCAGCAGTCTAGTGGGGACATCTAGGCTCCTGTAGCCCCAGTAAAGCCAAAGCTGGCCCCCTGGCTTTGGAGCCCCCCTGCCTCTGCGTCCCAGCACACCTCAAGTGTCTCAACTGCTGGCACACGATGCCCTGAGCCTCCGTGAGCATGCCTGATAGACAGGGCCCCCAAAATGGCTTGGAGAATGGCATGTTGGATCTTTTTTCTGGCTGTTTCTAAATGACTATTACAAATTTGGCACAATTCTGGCCTTATCAGTGGGTTCCAGCTTATATGATCAAATCACCTGGGTGAGAGTATTGACTCTTAGAGGGAACTAGGTGGCTTCCTCCCACTGTCCTCTCCCACCTCAGACATTTCACAGAGTGGCATTCCTCTTCCTCTTCCTCCTTCTTGTCCCCAGGGGCTAGGCATGCTCCTCAAGGCTTTCTATGGTAAGTGTTAGATTACCCCCTTTCCCCTATTATGGGGATATTTGGCTTTGGCTTCTGAGAATGTAACGTTACCTGGTAATAAGAACAAGAAATAGAAGGGGGAGGAAGAGAAGGAGGAGGAGAAGAAGGAGAAGAAAGGGGGCCTTATGTGCATTTTTAAAAATGTTCTGTTTTGAGATCATTGTAGATAAGCACACAATTTTAAGAATTAAAGCAGAGATCCCTTATACCTTCACCCAGTTTCCCCCAAATGTAACATCTTATGTAACTGTAACACAATATCTCAACCAGGAAACTGACAGCGATACAATCCATGGACCTTGCTCAGATGCCGTAAGTTTTACATGCGTTCATTTGGGTGTGTATTTAGTTCGATGTAATTTTATCACATGTGTTTCTTCGTGGGACCACCCCACAGTCAGGATACAGAGCAGTTTCATCACAAGGATCCCTTGCACTAACATTTTATAACCATACCCGCCTCCTTCTCCCTTCCCCCCCCCAACCTCTGACAACCACTAATCTGTTCACCATCTCTAAAATTTTGTCATTTCAAGAATTTAATATAAATGAATGTTTTTTTCACTCAATATAATTTTCTGGAGATTCACCCAACTTGCTGTGTATATCAATAGTTGCTGAGTAGTATTCCATGATATGTGCATGCCACGGTGTGTTCAACCATCCGCTGGCTGAAGAACACCTAGATTTTAGCTATTGCAAATAAAGCTATGATAAGCATTTGTGCATGGGTTTTTGTGTGAACATAAGCTTTCATTTCTCTGGGATAGACTCCTAAGTGTGCAAATGCTGCGCTATAGGGTGATTGTATGTTTAGTCTCATAAGACACTTCCAAACTGTTTTCCAGGGTGGCTGTACCATTTCACATTCCCACCAGCACTATATCATGATCCAATTTCTCTACATCCTCATCGGCATTTGGTATTGTCACTATTTTTTTTTTTTTTATTTTTAGCCATTCTGATAGGTGGTTAGTGATATCTCATTGTGGTTTCAATTTGCAAATTTGCTTAATGGCTAAGTGTATTAAACATCTTTTCACACACTCATTTGCCTTCTGCATAGCCTCTTCAGTGAAATGTCTGTTCATGTCTTTCCTCCATTTTCTAATTGGATGCTTTTTATTTTTCCCATTGAGTCTGAAGACCTCTGTATATACTCTTGGAACTAGCACTTTGGCAATCACGTGCTTTACACATATTTTCTCTGTAGTTTTCTTTTCATCACCTTTACCAGGTCTTTCACAGAGTGAGAGTTTTTCAATTTGATGAAATCCAGTTTATCAATTTCCCCTTTTATGGACTTGCTTCTGGTATTAAGCCTAAGAACTTACGGTCTCACCCTAGGCCCAGAATATTTTCTTCTATTTTTTTCTAAAAGTTTTATAGTTTTATATTTTATATTTAAGCCTATGATTCACTTTGAGTTAGTTTTTGTCTAAGGTGTGAGGTTTAAGTTGGCTCATTTTTTGCCGATGGTTATTCATTGAGATGAATTTCTAAACATTATAATCTTTACAGCAACATTTTAGAATGGATATTATGATTATTATCCCATTTTACAGATGGAGAAACCCAGAGGGACGTAATGTGACCCAAGTCAAATGACTGCTAAGTGGTAAAAGAAAGCCAAGGTTCGAATGCAGGTCTGACTGCTCCTTGTACTCTTGCATTGAACCCTACTCCTGTTGCCTCATTTGCTCCTTTTCTCTCTGAGAGCGTCTGGCTTCCTAGGCAGATGTTCCAGTTTCCTGCACACATTCCTTTGTCCTGGTCGAGCTTACCCTCACCTCAGTGCACATAGGCTATTAGAGGTTGCAGCCTGCCAATACTTGCCCAGGTGTCTGTCCTCTGTGACATGTTGGCAGGGTGAGAATGGGGGCAGATTGGGAGACTTCCCTGTATGCAAATAGCTTGTCATTCTGGTTTGGGGAAAGGTTCATACTGGATTTCAGCATCCTTCAGAGTATTGTGCAACTGCTCTACCAGCTCACTGGTCTGGGAATGGCAGGCTGCAAATGTTAGGTTCCCAGAGACAATCACCCCTGCCCCACCTACACAAAATTCATTTAATAATTCCAAATCCAGAACATTTCCATCCTCAATCTGCCAAAACAGAATACACTGACCCACCTCACTATCCATTACCAATTGTGAATAGGTGAGCAGTAGAAGGTGGAGCTGCCCCCAGCTCTCTCCTCCCACTACGCACTGGCTGCGGACTCCCCACTAGGCAGGCAGGACCTAGGGACTTCCACACTCAGACCGCTGGGAAGAAATCAGCAGCCTCTGGGTTGGCCCTGCTCTTCCCAAGTCCCTAACCCCACCCCACCCCCACGTATAATGAGGGATCCAGGGGTTCTTTGTTTCTGTGACCTTATACCCAGGAAGGGTCCCCTCCTCTTACAACTTCTCCCAGAGCTTACCCAGAGACTGCTAGGCTTTTGTCCTGGTCCACTTCAGAGAGATCAAAGGAGCAGCGCAAGCCCAGTGTGAGGAGCTCTGCGTAATCGCACACGTCTATCTCGTCTATCTCGCCTGACTCCTCAGAAGCCGCAGGAGTGCTTGAACCACAGCATGGCTGTCTCCGCAGGAAGGTCAGCAGTAACACAGCCTGGCTCCTGTGTGGCCCTCGACCTCCACCTCTGCGACAAATTCACAGAGGCATTTTATTTGGGATCCTGGCAGCCTGCCTTGGGCCCTACGCGTCCCTTCCTCTGGAGATGATGCTTTCTTCAACATTCCTGGGACAGGTGCCAGTCTCTGCAGACAGCCAGTGGTGGCTTCTGGTTTCTCGCTCTCCCTAGAGAAGCTCTTCAGGTGTAACTGGGCCAAAGGAGATCACTGAACTGATTCAGACCGCTCACCCTTGGTATTTCCTCCAAGAGCCAAGACAGATTTCTCTGAACGTCAGAGATCTGGGTCCAAGACAAACTTCCTCAGGGCCAGGGGGCTGTCCGCCTTCCCAATCTCCATGTTAGCCCACCCAGCAGAAGGCACGAGACCTCTTCTTGACCTCCTAGTCTCCCTGACTGTCATGTCCCCTGTCATCTTCCAAGTTTTCCTGCGGGAGGCTTTGAAATTTGTCAGGGGCAGGTAACGCTGTTCCAGGGCAATAAGTTCTGTTGTCACCTGCCTTGCTCCAGCCAACGAAATCTGGGGCCTCCCTCTGACACTGTATTTGGGGTATATGCCCTGCTCTGGATGCAGTTCCCATCACCTCCCCCCTCTTCCAGGGAGCATGACTCTCTTCTCCCTCTCCCCCATATTCATGAAAGGCCACCCCTGCTCCTCCCATGTCCAGCTCATTTCCATAGGAACCAAGAGGCCTGGGTTTGAGTATCAACCACCACTTACTAGTTATGTGGCCATTGACTACTGATTGTCTCCAGGGCAGTTTCCTCATCTGCAAATGACCAGATGTTGACATCCTAACATTGTTGTAGGCAGTAAATAAAGTAGCTGCTGATCTGGGAACAAAGTTAATGTTCAATTAACAGTGGCTTTCATTGGTCCCTGTGACAACTGTCTTCAGGCCCAATCTTCGGTCTTTCATCTGGAGGTTGTATGCAAATCGTTACAGAAAGAGCAAGTTCTGCAGCTTCCACTGGAGTCTCTGTTCACTACCTGACGATGCTGTTCCCTTGGCAGTCTGTGGGTTTGCAGCATGGCTGATGGGCAGGACAGCCTTGGGCCAAAGGCAAGGCAATTCCTCCTCTGGTAGGTGGGCTCCTCACACTTGTAGGTGAGAAGGGACTGACCCTGCTCTGCTCTGCCACAGTTCCCCAGCTGTACCTGGCCCTGGGCAGGGACTTCCCATGCTCAGGGCCCCTGGGGAGACTCATCTATTCAAGTACTTATAATTTTCCCTGCTCTGAGGGTCTCTGAGGTGAGAAGACAATCCCATTGGCCAAAAACCCAGGGGAACTTCCAGGCTCAACTCTGGGAAGCCTTCCTCTCTTCTCACCTGCATCTCCAGGTAGACTGAGGTACTGGCCGCCGTGGGTGCCAGGGCAGGGGAAGGGAGCAGGCAGTTCAGAGAAAGGAAGGGAGTCCTCTCAAAGTGCTGCCACTTCTCGCTTCTCTGGGAGACCGTCCCTCTCCCTGCCGTCCAGCTGACTTTACCCACCGGGACAGCTCCCTGTCAGTCCCGCAGCCAGGTTTGCCTCTACAGGGATACTTTCTGCCCAAGTCTCTGTCCTGAGCCCTCAGGCCAGACTCCTCAACAGCCCCCACACTGCTCTGCTGCCACCCGGTCACCTAGCTCAACCTGCCCCACCTTCCAGCCATCCCTAGTAACTGGGCAAAGGAGCCCACCTCCCCCATGGCCACCCCCAGGCCGGGTGTCCATCCCTCTGAGCTTGGGGCCAAGAGCAGTGTCCTGAAGGGAACCCCCTGCAGACAGGAGCCCAGCACCCAGCCCCCAGCCCCTCTATCTCTGCTGACCCCTTCTTGGTGACCATTAGCACGCTAAGACTGGGTAATAAACAAACGAAAACCAGCAATAACAAAGGAAGCATTAAACCAGTCAGACCAACAGATTCAGAACAGAAAAATCCCCAATAGGAATTTTTGAACCCCACCCTTGCTGGGGAGGGGCGGGAGTCTAGGCCCCGGAAGGGCCTTGAACCCTCATAAGCCCTGGGACATGGGAGTTGCAGGATGCCTAAATGGACATGGACTCCCACTTCAAACTGCGCCTAAATACAGTGGAGCCAACTTCTCTGGCTGCACTTCTGCTTGCAGCATCAGGACACCTTCCTTTCCCAGCACGGCTCCCTCGCTCCAGGGTCAGATCTGTGGGGAGACCAAAGGCTGAGACTAAGGACTAAGACTAAGCTGAGGTCTCAGGGATCAGGTCCTAGATCCTCTAACCTGTACAGGGTGGGGAGGAGGGAGGGCCAGTCCCCTGCCATCCCCACCCTCCCAGGACCTGAAGAGCCGGAACCACCTAGGCTGTGGCCAAGTCTTGGGGAGGCAAAAGATCTTGTAGAACATTGTCGGCCATTGCAAGAACTTTGGCTTTTATTGGGAATGAGAAGACAGCCATTGGAGGGTACTGAAGAGGATGGTGACATGCTCTGACTTAGATTTTACAAGTGTCACTCTGGCTGGTGGGTTGAAAATAGAAGGTGGACGGGAAGAGGGAGAACCAGAGAGGCCAGTTAGGAGGCTTGGGCCAAGATGCCAGTGGGCAGAGGGAGTGAGATCTAGTCGGATCCTTGCTCTACAATATTTTGAAGGTAGCGACAGCAGATTTGCCAAGGGACTGGTTGTGGGGAGTGACACAAGGGTCCTTGTGTGAGGACCAGAAGGAGGGAGGCCCTATTCACTGAAATGAGGAAGGCTGAGGGAGGAGGAGATTTGGGAGAGAATCAAGCTAAACTTTAGACACATTTAGTATTGTATATGCAGTCAGAGAGGTCAGGATTGATGAGATACAGAGTGTAGAGTGAAAAGTGCAGAGGAGAGAGGCTAGAACTGAGCCCCACAATCGAGGAACACAATATGAGCCTGCCAAGGAAACAGAGAGGAAGTGACCAGAGGAAGAGAGGGAGAAATCCCGGAGAATGTTGACACATAGAGGAGGGAAGAAAAAAAAGTCTGAGATCTGAGCTCTAGACTGAGAACTAGAAATCGTCCATTGGCTAGAGCAACATGGAGGTCATTGAGGACCTTAGCAACAGGTGTTCAGCAAAGTGCAGACACCAGAAACTAGACGAGAGACGAGAAAAAGGAAAGACTGCAGTAAATGCTTTCCAGAAGTCTAGGTGTGGAGCAGAATTATGCAAGGCAGTTACTATTATTCCCATTTTACAGTTCAGAAGCTGAGGCTCAGAGAATTCACTTGCCCAAGGTCATGCAGATAATAAGTGATAAAACTGGGGTTTGAAATCAGGGTGGTGTGACCCCAGATCCCATGCGTTTTCCATTTCAGGACAGACGTCATTCTAATTCCTGCGAACCCAAGAGGATGAGAGGAGACAGATCAAAAATATCACTGAAGTGGAGATCTCTGGCACAGTAGAGAAGTAGAGGCGAGAACAGGAGAAACCTAGACTAGCCAACCTGTCCAGGTGCCAGGGAGAGCAGGTAGTTTTCCTGCAGGTCGGGGCTCTCTGGTTGGCTTCCCAGGGAAGGGACTGCAGCGCCATCACAAATTTGCAAATATTGCACTTTCAAAAATGTAATTTCTCCTCAATCCCCATGCCTGCAGTCTCATAACAATCTATGACAATTTGCATATTTATAATTTACACTGTGGGCACATACAGTGAAATGAGCGAGAGGGTTTGCAAATGCTTGTTTCTGTAAGGCCGTCCCTTAAGTCTAGACTTCTGTGCAATTGAACAAAGATGTATTGTGCATCGCAGGGCCATGTGCTCTGGGGAGTACAAAGATGAATAATTATGGTCGATCTGTAAAATGGAATACTGTGCATTAACAACCGTGCTTCAGGAGAATCGCCGTGTGGGGAGGTGCTCGTGCTCCATACACTGTGTGATCCAGATGGAGAGGGTAAGGAGCGAAAGGGAGGGAGAAAGGGAAAGAGAGGCCTTGAAAATGTATCATAGAAGAATATACTAAAATATCAACAGAGGCCAACCCTGGCAGTTTAGATTGCTGATGATTTACTTTATTTTTTATAGCTCTCTATATCCTTAGATTTTCTACAAGGTGTATGTATTACTTTCATAATTAAAATGGCAATAAATGATATTTTAAACCCGAAACATGAGGCATAATATTAATCTCCAGGGGCTTGACGTCTACTGGGGGAGATACACATAGAAACAAGCAGTTAGAATCAACGTCAGGCTGTGACAGGTGCTGTCTATGGCCACTTCTGCAGAGTGGACTGGCTCCTACACCTGCAAACTCCCTCACTGCCTGTCTTGTCTGCTGATCCTTCATCTGTGCTACCTGCTGGGCTTCACTTCAGGTCTCTCTTTCCTCCTCCACTACCTTGCAAGCTCTTGAGGTTTCTCTGGGTCCCCACAGCCTGGCATCATGCCTAGTTCTTGTGTTCTGTTGGTTGCTTTAGGAATTAATGGGTCATTCTCTTCCATCTCTTGCTCCCCTCTCCCCATAGCTCTCATGTGAATTGCCTCATTGAAGAAGTGGCCAAAATGGACAAGGTCAAGTTTCAGCACATCATGTCTATCCATGGAGTGTGCAAGCAGCCCCTGGGCATTGCAATGGGGTTTAGTGCCAACGGCTCCCTGAGAAGATGCTGCCACCCACAGCCTCTGCTGGCAGCTCAGGTTCTGCATCATCCCTGAGACCAGCTTAGCCATGAACTTCCTGCACAGCGTTAAAACCCCTCTGCTGGTGTTTTAACCTCACCTGGATTTCAAGCCGGCAGCATCCTCTTAGACAGCGACATGCATGTAAAGGTAGGAGCCCAGGCCAATCCTCTCACCCCCTTTCACTCTACAGTCTCCTCCAGTGAGCAGAATTATCTACCTGCCTGACTGGCCCGGCAAGAGGTCTAAGCAGTCCTCTTCATGGACAAATTCTGAGGGCAGTGATCACACCTGGAACAGAGATGGCTAAGCAGTGAAGTTTGGTGCATGAGGCTGGATACCAGGGTGTTTGTAATAACCCTCTTTGGGCCTCAGTTTTCCATTTCTAAAATAAGCAGAATAATACCTATCCCTCCCATTCCATGCTTTGGGTGGGGATGTGTATAAATGTGGTAATCCCTAAGCAAGGTCATAAGGGCCATTTTTTTTTCAGTTCCTAAAACATGCTACACTCTCTTCTGCCCCAGGACCTTTGCATATTCTGTTCCCCTACTCCTCTCTCTTTGTCTAGCAAAGACCTTCTCATCTTTCAGCTCTCAGCTTAAACAGAAGTCTAGGTGTGGAGCACCTATACTGCACCTGTTAAAGACCTCCTCAGGGAGGTCTTCCCTGATTAATCCAACAGGCCCCTGTTGTATACCCTCACTGTGCCTCTGTTTCTTCACATTGCTAACCCCAATTGCAAAGATATAATTACTTGTGGCTGTACTCCCTGTTTGAATAGGCACTTATGAGGGTGCAGAGTGTGTGGAGGCATCTCCTTTGTCTTATCTGCTGTTTGATCTTCAGCCCACAGCCTAGTTGACCCTCAGCGAATGGCCAGTTGGCCAGTGATGACTTAATGGATGGAAGCAAAGCAGGGATAAATGTGCATGTATGTTTCAGGGCCCAGGCAGGGGGGACGTGCAGAAGCTCACCGAGGATGGCAACTCTAACTACAGTCTCTCTGGATAATGGCAACGCCTGCCAAGTACTTGCTGCACACCAGGCACTGTTCCAAGTGCTTTTTTGTATGTTACTTCATTTAATGCTCATAACAGCACTATGGTCAAGTACTCATATTATTTCCATTTTACAGATAAGGAAACCGAGGCTCTGAGATGATAAGTAACTTGTCCCAGATCATCAAGTAGTTAAGTGGTGGAGCTGGGAGGCAGCACAGTAAGAAACCACTACACGACATTGGGATGGGGAGATCGCAGTGGGGGTGAGGAACCAAAGCAGTTTTCTAGACACAAGACTCTGTTACTACCCTATCTCCTGACACTGGCTTTCTCCCAGATTTCAGACTTTGGCCTATCCAAGTGGATGCAGTACATCGGGAGTTCGGCCCTGCAGGGCACACTCAGCTACATCCCCCCTGGAGATGTTCCTGGAGAGTAACAAGGCCCCAGGTCCCAAATCTGACACGTACAGGCATGGGGGGGGTCTCCATGTCACACACCCGGGAGGCAGCTCGTAGCCACCACTCTGCCTGGCCCCTATGGCCAGTGGGCAGGGCAGGGCAGGGATGCAGTCTGGCCCCTCCCTACCCAGGTGGGAGGAGAAGGGTGGGGAGGACTCTGGCTGGAGAGGCTTGTCCGGCATTGTGTGGGCTGTAGGGCCCCCTGGCTGGGGTGACCATGGATATTGGACCAAGTCCCTCGGAGCGTTTCCCCATCACAGCTTCGCGATTGTCATCTGGGAGCTTCTGACTCTGAAGAAACGCACGCAGGTAGCAGGTAGCAGTGGAGGGCTGCATGGGGGGCAGGGCAGACCCTCCATGGGGTGCTGGGGAGGTGCCGTGGGAGGGCTGGGGTTGGAGAGGGAGCACAAGGGGCAGGCTTGCGTGGGGACCCTATCCTCTTCAAGATTCTTTTCTTCTCCCTCCTTCTGCTCACGTCCTAGTGAAAGGAAAGACGAAGTGTCCCCAGCCCATGCTGCGTAACTCTAACCCCCTTGCTTTCAGAGTGCCCGTTCCTGCCTTCCTCAGCCCCCAGCCCTGCTGCCTAGGTGCCAGGTAAATGGACCGAAGGCAACTTGGGTAACCTTGCAACGTGGGATGTCAGAGGCATCACCTAGGCCTGTCTGTCCATCTGGTAGCCTTTGGGCAGCACAGTCCTGCAGTGTGGGGTCCTGCCCAGTCTTGACCTGGCAGGTAGCTAGAGCTGGACCAGAGAGACCCGGCTGCTCAAATCTGAACCTCAAGTTGGTCATTAGCCTAGTCGTTCACTCCCCATGCATGCATGGAGCCCCTGCTGTGTGCACACCCTGCCTGGGTCCTCAGAGCCCCTGTCCTGTCCCCCAGCACCCCACTCGCATGGCCTGGGCCTCCTCTTGCAGGGTTCACCATGATGACTGTCATTATCCAAGTGGCCACAGGCGTGCAGCCCTCCCTGCAGTCAGTCTCCAATCTGTGGCCAGGTGAGGCCCAGCAGATGGTGGACCTGATGAGGTGCTACTGGGACCAGGACTCCAGGAAGGGGCCATGGTTGGCAGGTGCCCAACCAGCTTTACCTGCGCAGGGACTGGGAGCTGGGAAGGGCCAGGAGGGGAGATGACTGGGCTCAGGTCACTCCTGGGAACTATGCGGGGAGACGCCTGCAGCACTAGGGCCTGGAGGGACTTTCTAGGGTAGAATCTGCGTCCCAGGGCTGGGAGGACGGTGTCAGGAGCTGGGAGCAGCTGAGAACGGGGCCTAACCTCTGTGTGTATCATGTGCATCCCTGTAGAGATGGAGTAGAAAATCCTCGTTGCCAGAAGCATAAGTCACAGTATTCGGGCCTGGCCTTGCCACGGAGATCTCCAGCCAGCCCTGGTTCTTTTAGAGCTATGGTGTCCTCATTTGTAAAATGTTTTCAGACTATGAGATCACAGGCGGGGATGGATGGTGAGGTTATTCCGTCCTTTGGGGACTGTGAAAATGCACACGTGTGTGTAAGTGTGAGCATCTTGGAGATCGCCTAGTCCCGCCTCCTGGTTCTATGGAAAAGGACTCTGATAGCTCAGATGGTGGGTGGCTTGCCACAGTGACCTGCTGGGACCCAAGTTTCCTGCCTCCTCGTGTGCATGTATGGGCATACAGGAGCCCACGAATGGATTTGGGAGGGACACAGGAAATGTTAGGGTGTCTAAAACAGGCAAAGGATTGTGGCCAGCCTGTTGCTCCCTTTGCTGTCTCTCTCTCTCTCCCTCGTGGAGCAGACCTCACAGTGGAGACAGAGTTGCTGCTGTTACTGCTGCAGAGCCCTGTGGCAGGCCCAAAGGGTTAAGCCCTGGCCAGGGAGGTGTCCTGCAAGCCATCACTGTTCCACCCTCGGATGTGAGTGTGTGGACTGGGCATGCCTGGCCATCCTGTCGTGCTACGCTGGGGCCCGTGTGGAGTGCCATGGTCTCTGGCAGGACACTAAATATTCATGCATGGGCTGTGTCCTTCACAAGGCTGCCTGGCTGAGGGGACCAAGCCAGGCTGCCAAGCTCAGGCCACCTCCATCCAGAGGGGACTTCTTTTCCTAACTTGCACAAAGGTGCTCTAAGGGCTAGTGGTGGCTGTAGCTCAGAGCCCCTGGGAAGGACATGCCTCTGCTCACATGTGGGATCAAGCAGAGCCCTGCCCTGCAGAGGGAAGTTTCACACTGTGGGCACCAACATCATCCCACGACTGTCCTATCCCTACCCTAACACGGGAACCAGCCATGGGTTAGCTTGGGACTCCTGGCTGGACTCACAGACCCACCCTGCAGTCCACGTGCCCCAGGCGAAGGCAAGGCCCTGGGCCACCTCCTTCTGGAGGGTGTCTCCTGCTCCGTGTTTTCCTGTAGACACAGCTGAGGGTAGCCATGGCAAAGGAGGAGGTGTCCCAGGACAGAGTGGGATGTGAGTCCTGATGGGTGACAGGGAGCACTGGAGAGAGGGAAGGAGGGGAGGGCGGCACAGACCAGAACTGCCTCCCCAGGTCAGCGAGGAAGCCAGCCCAGAGCTGACAAACAGCAGTGAGTCCAGGTGCCACTGGAGAACTAACAGCTGCAGAGCAACTGGAATCAAGCCCCACCCTCTCCCCATTCTCTATGGCCCCACCCTCCCCAGGCCTGGCACACATCCGGGGTCTTAGGGGTCTGTCCCAGCACCCAGCTGCGTCTTCCAGAATTGCACATGTGCTCAGGGGCCTGACTCCGCCTCCCCTTCAGGTCTGCGTTCTTGCAAGACCAGATTCTCCCCTTCCTTACCCGAGAGGCGGAGCGTGGTTCTCAAAGTTGGCTGCAGTTAGACTTACTTAAGAAATTGTGTGTGTGGGGGGGAGGCAATGCCTATGGCCCACCCTAGTTAAATTGGAATCTGTGGGGGGGTGAATCCTTAAGACCTCAGGGGGTTTAGGTCTTAGAGCTCCAGCCACAAATTTATTTCCGACTTGCATTCACTTACCTGGTCCCAGGCCCTCCTCTGAAAGTTCTCACCTCCATGATTTGTCCTCACAAGGGTAGAATGAGCTGAATATTGTTTGTCTCCCCTTTGCTGATCCATGCATGGAGGCTTAAAGGGGCAGAGAATGGGGCTGAGGTCAGGGGCTGCTAAGGCGGGGATCAGAGCTGGCACCCAGGCCTCCTGGGCCCGTTGCTCTTTTGGCCTCATCTGTGCAGGAGGAACTGCGGGTCTCAGCTCTCCAAAACAAGGGAGGCCGAGCTTGAATAGCAACAGTCCTAACTGTGTGGGGAGCCGTGCTATCAGGAAAGGCCTTGCCCTCACTCCTCTAGTCTCTGTTCCTGGACACTACTTCCAGGAGGCAGGGGGATGGCTGAGATGTCCTCTGGACAGGTCACAGGTCTTTTTCTTCCCACCTTCTTCCCTTTCCCATCTTCCTCCCAGCAGATGCAGGTCCTACAACTCTCCCGCAGCAAGAGCTTGGTCCCGAGCGATGAGGACCTGCACATCTATGAGAACAAGGTCACTCCTCTCTAACTCCTGGTGCCCCAGGGCAGCGTGGAGTGGGTGAGGCTGCTGCCGGCCCACGAGGTGGACCTGGACTGGCAGATGGCCTCTGGCTACATACCCTTCCTCATCACCGCCCAGGACCAGCAGCCGAATCCCTGTGCCGTGTTTTTGGTTCATTGCATTCATGCCAATGTGACAGACAAGGATGGCTGGGACCCCCTGCATTTTTCAGCCCAGAATGAGGACAACACCGTGCACCTGCTCTTGGACCACGAGGCTCACATGGATGCTCAGGAGCACGAGGGGTGGACACCACTTCACCTGGCCACACAGAATAACTTGGAGAATGAGGCATGGCTTCTGGTCTCCCGTCAAGCTGACCTCAATCAGCTTGAGGGGGAGGGGGCAAGGCCTCCTCAACGTGGCTGACTACATTGGTCATGTCAGCCTGGCCACACTGCTAACAGGCCAGGGGGCTGAATTGGATCTCAGCAGGGAAACCTGAGGACACCATTGCACCTGGCACTGGAACAGGGCAAAGTGAGGGCCACCTGACACGTGCTGAAAGTGGGGCGGCCCCCAACGCCCTTGACCAGGGTGGCTACAGCCCACTGCACATGAAGGCGGCCAGGGACAAGTACCTTATCTGCAAGATGCTGCTCAGGTCCTGGACCAGGCTCGAGCTGCCCACTCAGCAGGGCTGGACGCCCCTGCATCTAGCAGCTCCTACCTCTAGCAGCCTACAAGGGCTACCTGGAGATCATTCACCTGCTGGCTGAGAGCCACGCAGACTTCAGTGCTCTCAGAGGCATGAACTGGACACCCGTGCACCTAGCTTCCTGCCATGGGAAGGTGGTGGTGTTGGCATTGCTGGGGTGTGGGGCTGACTCCAATGCTGCCAAGCAGTCAGGCTGGACATCTGTGCAGAGAGGTGCCTGCCTGGGAACCACCAGTCTTCTGGAGTACTCTGCAGATGTCTGTGCCCACAGCAAGGTGTGCTGGACACCTGCCCACCTGTCTGCCCTCAAGGGCAACACAGCCATCCTCAAAGTGCTGGTCAAGGCTGGCAGTGAGCTGCACATCCAGGACAGAGTGGGTTGTGCTTCCTGGCAGCGGGCCCTCTCGAGGTAAAAGCAGGGCACCGTGGCCTTCCTAGAGGGCAAGGAGCTCTTCCTGGCCATTCTGGGTGCTGTCGAGCTGGAAGCCCAGACAGTTTATCCAACTTGGGGTCTCCTTGCCTGGATGGAGGAGGGATTGGTGGAAGTGAAACTGGGCTTCTGGGAGGGCCTCTTCCCCATCCTACATCTTTGACCTGGAGAGGAAGCAGGAGACTGGTCTCCCAGGTGATGGAGGGAAGGGAGAGGTGCCACTGAGGCTGTAGCTGGGGAAGGGCCCCTGGCCTGGAGACCTGCTTGCAGCACTTCCTCCAAGTCATCCCCAGCAGGCCCCAGACCTCCTCCTCCTGCTCTACATGGGCTCTACCCTGCAAGGAAAATTCCCTCTCCAGTTCCAAGAATCCTGTCACATTTTGACACATGCCCCCGAGTTCACAGGGCCCTTGCATGCTAGGAAAGGGCCTCTGAAGACAAGGGTAGGCACTGCAGTGAGGGCAGTGGGCTCCTCTTGCCTCAGGCTGGGGCAGGGGTGCCAGACATGTCTGCTTTGCTCCTTGTTACAGAAGCTGAAAGTTCCGAGGAAATTTCTGCTCCCTGTTTAAAGTCCCAGACAGGCCCCTGTTGCCACACTGCCAGGCCCCTTCCCAGTGGCCCTGGTCCCAATGCCTGGGTCTACCTCATGGTCTCTTGAGGGTTAAGGAAGGGTGCACTCCGATGTGGATGAGAGATCCTATGTGGGACGCGAGGTCACTGGTCCCCGCCCCACCCTTCTCTGTGTCCAGTTGTATAGCCCGGTTTCAAGCCCTGAAGTCAATAGAGCTGTAGGTCTGAGTCTGCCCTTTACGGATGGAGGGCCTGGGGCCAGGTTGGATATAGGGGCCAGGAGTGTCAGTGTGGATGTGTGTGCATGTGTGTGCATGTGATTTGTCTGGTGTGGGCTGCGTGTGCATCATATGCACGTTCACACAGTGGGGGGAGGCAGGGACAGCTAGGGGCTTGGGGTGGTGATGGTGAGGGTGGCTTATCTGGGCTCGGGATGGAGCTCACAGGGCAGAGACTTTGCTCCTCGGCAGTGGCTTAGAGAGCTCGCACCTGTGACAACACCCTGGCCACCCAGTAGCTGGCGTGCAGGTTGAGGGCAGGTTAGGGCAGGGCTGGGGCTGCTCACACTAACTTGTGACTGGGGCCTTGGGGCTTGGTGGCTAGTGGGCTTCCAGCAAAGCAGGTGATCATTAGGAGGGGCTAGGGGCAGGACAGGTGCCAGGGGGTCCTGTCCTGCTCCTCTCCACCTGTCCACACTGCTGAACAGCACAGTGAAAGCAGCCACTCCAACTCATACACATACAACTATAGTTTTCAGTTGTCAGAGAAAGGGAATCGTCTGTCTCAACTCCTGACCGGCTCTGACCCGAGCCAGTCGGCAGGCCTGCCTTTGCATGTTGCTCTCCTAGGCTAGGCGTCCCTGGCTGGGCATAGGGCCACCAGTCGGCAGGCTGGTGTCAACATGGGGCAAGAGAGGCAGGGCACCTGTGGTCGCACGTGCTATCCTGCTGAGTGTGTGAGTCCTGCATAGCCAGCAGCATCGCATCCTCCACCCTGCGGCCTCTGGACTGTGGCTCCAGCCTGCTGGTTCCTGGACACTTTATCCTCACCTTGCCACTGTCGATGGCCACCATGGAAAGCCAGGTGTGAGCCCAGGGAACTGGGGCATGTCCTAGAGCAGAGGTTATAAGTTGAGCCCACATATGAGCATCTACGGGATAAGGGGCTTTTTAAATATACCAACACCTGGCTCTACCCTTGACCGATTAGACCAGCACCTCCAGGATCGGATCCTGGTGTAAGCATCACTCAGAGTCCTCAGGAGATTCGGAGGCACAGCTGGTCTGAGAACAAGCCCTGGGGGTGTCCCGTGGTTTCTCTTTGTGCCCGTCTTTGGCATTGCTATGAAGACAGTCACGGGCCAGCAGCCCCGGGTGTCAGAGGTCTTTTCCTCTCCTGCTTGGATAAGTGGGGACCCCTGGGGGCTGGTGGCAAGGGTCACTCAGCAGACCGATCCGCCTCTTCCCTGCTAGCCGCCTGGCCCAACCTCTTTGGTCTCCCCCAGACTAACCCTTAGGCACGTGTTGAAGATGCCCCTGGGAGTTCCTTAGTTCCCAGAACAAGCAGGAGCAGGAGGAGGGGTGTGGAGGAGGCTCAGGGCAGTTTGCTTCTCCTGGCACCCTGAAGTCCGAGTCTAGCTCCGATTCTAGGATTTTGAGAGAGCCAGAGAAGGCTCTGGGGCTGTGTATTCACAGCCAGGTGAGCTCAGGCAGTCATGGGTGTGGTCATGCGTGAAGCACAGGTGAGAATGGGGCTGGCTGGTCCTCCTGGAGAGAGTCGGAGAGCAGACCCTAAAGAAAGACATTAGGGAAGGCAAGTGATCCTTTACACCTAGTGTCCCGTGAATGATAGGGATCCCGTGGAGATGTGGACAGGACTGTCCCTGGGAGTCCTTTCGGCTCTGGGGCTCAGGGGTGTAGGTAGAGGTCCTCAGATGCCTGCTTCCCCCAGGAGATGACAGGTAGGGGCTTCAGGCCAGCCCTGGCCATCACGGCCCCTTCACTGCCCACTGGCACCCTCTTCTCCGTGCTCGAGCCTCCCCTAGCCAGGCACAGACACGGATCCACACAGACACCCACAGCATCTCCCTTGAGTCCCATTCCAACAGAGCTGCCTTCTACAGCTTTCCTAGAGATGTTTAAAATCGAATTTTGGTGAGGCCCTTGAAATTCCCCAGGAGAGGGCCTCTCATTGAATTTCAAGCCCTGTTTAGGGGAGATTGAGGGTGGGTGAGAATAGAAACTCCCTGATTTCTTACTGGGCATCCCTACTTGGAGGTCCTACAGATTCCTTAAACTCAAAGTGCCCAAACTGAACATTCCCTTCCCCTCTACAAGCCTGCTCCTCACCCTTTGTCCCCCATTTTAGTTGGAGACACCCAAACTCCTAAGCTAGGAGTCACTCGGGACCAGAGGATGAAAACCTGCCTCCATGCTGCTCCACAGGGCAGCCGCCTGCCACGTGTGAGCACTCGATTGAGCACCCGAAATGTGGCTAGTGCAACCAAGGAATTGGATTTTTTTTTTTTTTTTTTTGAGACAGAGTCTCACTCTGTTGCTCAGGCTAGAGTGCCGTGGCGTCAGCCTAGCTCACAGCAACCTCAAACTCCTGGGCTCAAGCAATCCTTCTGCCTCAGCTTTCCCAGTAGCTGTGACTACAGACATGCACCACCATGCCCGGCTAATTTTTTCTATATATTTTTTAGTTGTCCAGCTAATTTTCTTTCTATTTTTAGTAGAGACGGGGTCTCGCTCTTGCTCAGGTTGGTCTCGAGCTCCTGAGCTCAAACGATCCACCCGTCTCGGCCTCCCAGAGTGCTAGGATTACAGGCATGAGCCACCGCTCCTGGCAGGCCGGAATTGGATTTTTAATTTAAATAAATTAACATCGCCAGCCACATGCGGAGAGTGGACAATGCAGTCTATATCCTTCTCGCCTCCTCTGGTCAGGTGCCAAGCTGAGGAGGGTAGATCAGGAAGGGCTTTCTGGAAGGTGTGAAGGTGGAATGAGGACAAGGACAGAGCAGAGGAGGGGTGGAAGCGGGGAGAGGACCACAGGCTGGGGAAGGCGACAGAGTTGTTTGCGGGGAGGTGACTGTGAGGACAAGTGGGGGAACGGCACTGTTTACGTGGGGGTGGGGAGGAGGCGCTTGGTGGGGAGACCGTGAGGCCCATTCTGATTTGGGAACTGTCACTCTCCCAGCAGAGGAAGGACACAACCAGAATGTACCATGCATTGCAAAGACCTCTCCAGTTGCGTGTAGAGTGAGGAAATGGGGAGCCGTGTGGCAGATGGGGGTCCTGGCCTGTGGCAGGGGCTTCAGGGCCAGGCAGGTCTGGGTTGGACTTTGCCTAGACTTTCTGGGCTTCAGCTTCATGTTTGCAATAGTTTTATTGTCACGAGGATGCGATTAGATCGTGCGCATCTCCAGCATGACTTGGTGCTTGCCGTCACTCCACTCCCCCCCACCCTCCTCCTCCTGTCCTTTGTCACTGACATGACTAGTCTCACCCCTTGTTACATTTTACCCAGACGAGAGCCTCCTTTCGCAGTAAACCCCACATGAACCAATCCAGCCCACCCCAAGGTAGACATTCCTGAGCCCTGAGAGGTGGCGTCGCCTAGCCTGGATGTCCCCGGAGATGCAGATGGCCCAGGTTGTTGTGCCCGGTGGCTTGTGCTGGGAGAAGGACACCGTTGGTGGAACCCTCCCAGTGGCGAGGCGGGAAACCAGAAGGAGCAGGGAGGTCTGGCGAGCTGGATCAATAGCAGTTAAAGTGGAGGGCGACTCCAAAGGGGCTTCTGCGACGGTCCCAGAAGGGAGGCTGGGTAGCAGGTGAGCTGCAAACTCCTTAATGACAACAAGGCCTCTGACTCATTGTAGGAGCAGTGAGGAGAGGAGACTGGGGAGACCATGTCCCCCTCCAAAGCCAGCCTGGGGGACTGAGCCCCAGGGAGGGAATGGCAAGGGCAGGGCTGAAGAGGGGAGGAGGGGGAGCAGGGAGGAGAGGGAGGAGAGGGAGGGGAGCACGAGCAGGCCAGGGGGGCCCCAGCGCTCCTTGAGCACAGGGATGGCAGCGCTGGTCATCTTCTGTCTAGCAACATTTCTTCCCTCCCACCCCTGCTGCCACCTGCAAGGCACATCCCCCCAATTTATCAGGGCCTCAGTCAGTGGGGGCTCCAGCCCACTGAGACCCATACTCCTCCGCCCCCGCGGCCTGCCCTGCCCCACACTCACAGCCACCGCCCTCTTCGTGCTGGTGGTCTGAGCCCCTCCCCCACCAGTGCCTGTCAGGGTCTCCTCTGTCCCTTGAGAACGACTTGCCTATCCCTGCCCCGCTGGAGGTGCCACTCCCTCCTCAGGGCATGCTGTCCTGACGCCCAGCGCAGTGAGGCTGAGGGGCCACCCTTGGGGCCACCTTCCTGCCCAGCACAGGCCCTGTCGCTATGCCCTGCTTGCTCCTGTGTTCCATCCAGTCCTCTCTCAGGGCCCTGCTGCCGAGGCACAGAAGGCTGTTTGCTGTTCCCTCCGTGTTTGCTGACTCGATGACAGCAGCGGGTGTTTGCTATAAGCTAATGGAAGGCACAGAGGTCTGAGCAGGCTGGGTTGAGTCAGGGGAGGGAGCTGTGGGAGGCTGGGTGTGACGGACCCAAATCCTGGCTGATCCACCCCCTAGTTACATGACCTCAGGTTGCTGAAACTATCTTGGCCTACATCGTACCACTTAGCAGCACAGTGCTTATCTCTGGGCTGTTGTCACAATTAAATCGGATCCCCTGCCGGTCAAAAGGCAAGGCAGTTAGTAAGCACTCAACACATTCGTTTCTTGCAGTTTCTCCTACATTAGAGGAGTTTTTCTCTTTAAATGAGGCACAGACATCCCAGCCTGTGGGAGCCGTTGGTGAGGATGCTCTTAGAAGCTGCTGCCTATTTTCCTTTGCCAGCGCATTCGGAGAAGGAAGGAAAGACTTTTCTTCAGTGCCTTGGTGTGGCTGTGACACTGAGACCTCCTGGGACACACCTGAAACAATGTCAGGTCAGCAATAGGGCCAGGGCAAGCCCCACTAGTCAGGTATGCTCACTGAGACACAGTCGTGAGGACCATCCTCAGATGGCGTCACCCAGATCCTGGGGTCAAGTCCATACTGTCTGCTTTTCTGGCTCTGAACCCCAGAGCAGAGAAAACCAGGCAATGGAATTGTCTCCTCCAGGGCCCTTTCCTTCCTTCTCTCGCCCACTCATGCCTTCCCTGGCCCCGCCACAGCGAGGAGCCCAGCCTCCAAATGGCTCTTCCTGCAACTCTCACACTGCTGGGGGCAACGGGACAGTGTTTGGAGTTGGGCTGGCTCAGGAAGATCCCAAAGGTGTGGATGGCCCAGCTTTGTTCCCATACAGTTCCCTGCCCCAGGCCCTGCCCCTCCCTCCCCTGGCCTGGCCACCATCCTGCACCTCGCCTGCAGGATCGGAGTCCCACCGCCCTGAGATGCCAGGGAGGTTCCCTCTCTCTGGCCTCACACACATCTCTGTGCCTCAGAAGCCAGGTGTCAATGCGGGAGAAAGCCACATGCCACTGTGGTCATGCAACATTTCCCATGGACTCGGGGCTGTCTATGGCTCCAACTGGGAGTAAGAGCCCCCCCCACCAGATGCCCTCCAGGCCAGGGGTTCTGCTAAGCGACTCCTGCCTGTTCCCTCCCCGGGGGCCACCCTGGGCCTAACCTGGGCCTCTGCTCTGGGGAGGCCTTATTTGCCAAGTAGCAGAACTGGGATGGGAGAGGGAGTGGGAAATTGTTCTCACCAGATACCCCCTCCTCCCCTCCCCCAGCCCACAAAGCCAGGGTGGGTCGGGTCTCCCCACTCCAGAGATGGCCTGCCCACTCCCCATCAGTTTCCTGCTTCTCCTGCCTCCCCAGGACCCAGATGTCGCAGAGCCACAGGTACAGGTGGCAGGAGAGGACCCTCAGCAGACAGATGCCCAGACTCTGCCCCTTTCACCACTGAAACCCCACTAATAATTGTACCCCCTGCTCTGCCCCCACCACCGACTCACTTGCTTGCTAGAGCTGCCCAACTGGTGTTACCCTAAATGTCTGGGTCCAAACAGGTTTTCTCTCCTTCTCTGTCTTTGTAAAAAATCTTCTCAGCACACTAGCCTCTTCCACCTACACTCAGGGAAGGCCAAGAAGCTGGGCTGGAGCGGAAGGTCTAGGATGCAGACACAGAAGACCTAGCCTTAAAGGCGAACTACCTTCCCTGTATCAGGGCTTTTCTTCCGTACGTGAGATCATAGGATACGTGAGATCATAGGAACGGCCCCCCTGCCGGTTGGGAGAAGAACACACCGTCAGGGAGGGCGCAGCCCAGAGAGGCCCCGAACAGATGGGAACTGCAGACATAGCCAGGGTCACAGGACCCAGGAGTGCAGTGGGCCAGTGGGACACAGGGAGGCCGGGCTAGTAGGTAAAGGAAGCCATGCAGTCCCCAGGGACAGGGATGGTTTAGGAATGGATCCAGGTAGGTGGGGACAGTGGAAATGCCCCAAAGGCAGGCCAGTCTTCGGTGTGCCTAGTTGCAGGTGACTGGCTGTGCCTGTCCCAGGACCACCTGGAAGGCAGGATCTGCACTAGCTCTTTCAGGGCCTCCTGCCCCAGCCACGCAGGAAGTTCTCCACGCTGCCAGTCTTCTTGCCCTCACCGATTCCGTACCTACCTGTTCAAGGCCAAGGCTTGCCAGGGCCGCTGTGTGACACATCACCTAGGAGGATGGTGCCTGGAGGTGTGCAGCACACACCTATGCTTTGTCTGCCCTCCCCAAGGCCCTGGCCGTGGGGGAGTGGAGCTTTCTCGCTATTGTGTGATCACTGGGTTAGCGCCTGTCATCCCACTAGACTGTGAACTCACGAAGGCAGGGATCATGACCCCCTTCCGCACTGTTTTATTCCCTGCACCCCACCTAGGGCCTGGAGCACAATAGTTGCTCAATAAATATTCACTAAGACAACAAATGGGTGTCTGGATGGACAGAATGACGCACTTTCTTGGCCTGCTGGACTCCACGCCGTCTCCACTCCAAAGACCTCTCCCAGCCCATGGCCACCTGGGATCCTCCAAAACCCACCTGGGGAAGAATAAGGGCCTGGAGCCTTGAAGACTTGCAGCCACGTCTGGACCTGCTCCTTTGTGACTGTCAGACTCCCTTGCCGGTCTGCAATGACACACACAGAGTGCCCAGCTGCGCCTGACCCTTAGGCGGTGATCCCCTGCGATCCCCTGCTGTGCTCCGGGGACGAGGGGGCCAGAGGGGAGGTGCAGACGCCACTGACGTAAAGGCAGATGAAGCGCCCTCTGATTGAAGGGCACTCTACAGAGAGACGCAGACGCACACTGAGACGCGGGGAAGGGCAGGGCAGGGTGGAAATTCACAGGGCTTCCCCTCCACCCTGGCTGTGGAGAGAATGGGGCCATCATCAGGGCCCCTTTTGAGAGAGCCTGAGCCCAGGGCCGCCCCCTTCCACCTTATGTTCCCGGGTCCCCCTCCTCCCGTTTCTGTGCCCCTGCAGTGCTGAGGGGGGAGGGGGTGGAGCCCAGCCCTCCCCCTGCCCACTCTAGCTGTCAATCTGCTGTCTGGCAGAAAGACTTGACGCCTCTTGACAACTGTGGGCAACTTTCCCCTGCCCCACCTCCCGCCCCTGCCCTGCCCTCTTCCCCTTTTCTCCTTGTCAGTCTCTGCTTGCTCTGCTCCAGGTCTTCTTCCTCCTCCCTCCTCTCTCTTTCTCCGTTTCCCTTTGTCACCTGCTCGGCTCTCACTGATAGACCTGTGTGCCCTCCTGAGATTTCTAATAACGAGATTAACCTTTATGCTCCCATCCGGGCCAGGATCTTCCCTAGCCTGAGAGCATAGGAGTGTGTGTATGTGTGTGTGTGTGTGTGTGTGTGTGTGTGTATGTGTTGGTTCAGGGGTGGTTATCAGCAGCTGAGAGGTCCCTGGAGCCCCTGGGGCTCTGATGCCTCCCCAGGAGGTAGTCACTGGGTTACTGCCCACCCCCAGCCCCCCAAGCCAGACTAGGGGTCTGTCTTGCCCACCTTCTGGAATCAGGGTGCTCCTGGGGACAGGAGCCTCTCTCCGGGCTTAGCACTACAGGCAGGTTCAGAGGGAAGATCAAAGTCCATAATTAAATGTTCAGGGCAAGTTAAGTGCTCCGAAGTTTGGTGCTAAAAATATTGTATTTAGCATGCAAATTATGCCCTGACAGCTCCCCAGAGCCTGAGCCCGTGGGTGCCGCCACCTTGTTTGTCATCAGCACTGTTATTCTCAAGATGGTAAGAATATTCCTCCTTCACCGGGTTGATTTATATTTCATTTTTAGAAAGCTAAGTTTCTGTTGTTGGGGCAGTGCCAACTGTCGCCTCAGAAGGCCTGGAGCTGTGGGTCGCTCTGGAGGCCCAGAGGAGGGAGACCTCTCCAGGCCACAGCACTGGGGGCCTTCCCTGCCCCCTCAGCCTACACCGGAGCGAGGGACACAGAGACACAGAGTCAGGGCAAGGGACAGAGACAGACACAGGCAAAGCCAGCACCCCAAAGGCCACCTTTTCCACGAAGCCCTCTCTGCCTTAGTGGGTGAGAAAGGCAAGGGATGGCCCTTCCGAGGCACTGGGACCTGAGATGGGGAGGTAGAGAGGTCAGGACCACCTGACTGCCGTCGGGGAGGACCCTGCCAGGCACCTGAATGCTGAGGATGGAGGTGGCACTGCTCCCTTCTACCCAAGGGTCCTGGAGAGCAACTCTTGTCAAAGTTTTATTAGTTTGGTGCATGGGGAGTGATGTTACAGAGTCTGGGGCCCGGGGCTCCCCCAAGCTGCAGCTCCCCCTCCTCCCTCAGGGCAGGGCCAGGCCAGGCCAAATGTATCCAGCAGCCTCTTAGCCATGGGCTCCTCTAAGGCAGAGGCAGTGGAAGGGAGGGGACACAGAAGAGAGAAGACGCCAAAGGGAATAGAAAAGGAAAGTGTCTTTGCGTCAGAATGTGGCAGGAGGCAGCCCCCAAAGAACCTCAGACGCTCCCCGGCCCCGGCCCTGACATGGTTCCAAGGCAGACTTCCCTACCTGGCCCCAGGTGGCCGGGGCAGAGTGGGCTAGGCCCAGGGATTCCCCTCCCCACAGACGTTCTTGGGGCCTTTCGAGATTAGGGTTCCTCCCCTCAGAGCATGTGGAAACTGCATGGGGAGCTGTAACGGGGTGGGACGTGTCAGGACCCACTGACGTGGAATGTAGGGGCTCACATCGGGGTGGAGGTGGGAGCTGAGATTTTTGGCTTGGTCTTCTCTGGGGTCCATCTTGCAGTCTGGTATGTACATGGGTCATCCATCACCTGGGTCCTTGGCAAAAGCTCTTGCTTCCCTAGTGTGAGCCTCGTGGGGTGTGAACTGTCCACCTCTCCCCACTGCCTGCCCCAGGCCAAGCCTAACAATCAGAGAGCACTTGGGTCCTGGGCCCTGACTCTGGCCCCAGCGACCCCAAGCGCCCCAGAGAAAGGTCAAGAAGATGGCTGCATCTTTGGTGCCAAGGAGAGGGGCCTGGAGGTGGGAGGGGGACCCTGGGAGCAGCCCCTGAGCAGGGTGGTGCAGCCCCAGGGCTGGTACCATGCCCAGCTCCCTAGCACTACCCTGGCAGAGTGAGGGTGTGCGGGGTGCGGAGCCAAGCTAACACTGCAGGGCCTGCCGGGGTGAGCAGAAGGCCGCGTCCACCCCGGGTCTTCCTGCCCAAGGCCTGCAGGGGTGAGGCCCGGCCGGCCTGAGCAGGGAGGCGGGTAGCAGGCTGCTGTGCAGGCGGGCAGCAGAGTCAGCAGTGGAGGATCTTCAGGAAGGCCTTGCGGAACTCAATGTTGAAGGTGGTGTAGATGATGGGGTTCACGGCGCTGTTGACATAGCCCAGCCACGTGAAGGCGCTGTACAGGACGGGCGGGATGTTGCAGTCACAGTGTATGTTCAAGATGTGCGTGATGAAGAAGGGCAGCCAGCAGATGATGAACACGCCTGGGGGAGAGGGCACGGTCAGCAGGGCCAGGGACACCCCCACTCTGTGCACAAGACAGCAGGCTGCAGCCCAGGAGCACTGCAAGAGGAGTCCTGGTCTTGGATTCTAGACCTGCCTCTGACACCCATTTGCAGCGAAGGGTCCCTTCAGCTCCCTCAGCCTCACTTTCCCCATCTGTCAAATGGGTATAATGATACCTACCTCCTAGGGAAGGATACTCGGTTTAAAAACAAATCCGAAAGGTTACCGTTCTGATGCAAGTCAGCCAGTAGAAATGGAAGTATCTACTCTCTCCTTCCAGGTTGTCTTTGAGAACAGTGTCTTCCCCCCGAGCTGGAAGTGGAGGGAATCTGCTCCTGGCAGTGTCGGACACATGGTTTGGGGAAAGGGAGCACTAAATACCTATATCACTTAGTTCTCATGGCACCCTCATGAGGTAGATGGGAAGCAGGCTCACAATGTCTCTGCCACGCACCAAGGTCACTCGCTCTTGAGCAGCAAAGCTGAGAGCTGAACTTGAGTCTATTCAGGTCCCCAAATGGCCAGGCTCTTGCTCCAGCCTTCCCCCAATCTCCCCAGCCTTGGTGGATACACCCTTGCCAGTCCCTGCCTTGGACCATGCCCTCTCACCCGGGCCGACCGTCCACCTGCTCTGCCATCTAACTCAGGTGCTCTTTCTCCAGGACCTCCTGCTCAGAGGGGACATTCGGCACAAAGGCAGCATGTGTGGGGACCGCACTCCAGGCACAGATGGCATGTCCAGGCGCGGAGCGGTGTCTGGAAGGGGCAGGGCTACAGGGTAGATCCCCTGTGCCCTGCAGCACAGGACCTGGCTTCAGCCCCACACTGCCACGCCCCAGCCCACGGTCGTGGTGGCCCTCACCCTGCTGGGACCGTGTGCTCTCATTCACAAACCAAGAGCAGTAACACCTGCACCCCTCACATCCGGTATTGCCAGGAGGTCGAAGGGGACCGCAGGTGCCATGTGGAAAGCAGAGTCACATCAGCTCCTCCTTTTCCCAACCACCCATGTCAATCCACCCCTTGATTTTTGAGCTTTGTCATACGGTTTTCTAGGAGATTTTCATTCTGAAGCCCTGCCTAGCAGACAGGGCTGCCCCCTCATTTAGGTGAGGGGCTGCCTCCCAAGGCCCCTTTATTTTTCGCAGCTGTGGTTGCACAGGTTAAGTGCGAGTGAACTGAATTTCCCAATTCCTCAACAATAGCAATAGTGACAAAAACCATCATCACTACATATGCGTGCTGCTTTGCAGTTTGTAAAGTGCTTCCACCAACTGTGTGTCATCCGACTGCCACAACAACGCTGAGAAGTGACCTACTCTACACATGGGGAGACCAGAGAGAGAAAGGGACTTGCCTGGGGACACGCGAGGTTCTGGGGACATTATGATAGACTGGTCAAGTTCACACGCTCTGGAGTCAGACAGCCTGAGTTCAAATCATGGGTGCTCTTGGTCAAGTTATATAACCACTCTAAGCCTCTGTTTACCGATCTGTAAAATGAGCACAGTCATAGAATCTACCTAATAGGGCTGAGTGTACATCAAGTGCTTTGGCCTGTGTCTGAGAAATGCCAGGCCCGGTGAGGAAGGGCAAGGCAGGGAATGGGACCTGCAGCGATGGATGCTCTCCCCAGCCAGGGCTGGGCAGGGCCGGCTGTGGCCAGCAGCCGGGGCAGACTCACCGAGGACAATGGCGAGCATCTGAGTGGCCTTCTTCTCCTTCTGCTGGGAGAGCTTCCTGCGGCTCATGGTCTTGAGCGAGGTCCGGGTTTTGCCATTGGGCATGGTCTGGATCTCAAAGAACTTGGCAAGCCTGGGGTTGCCAATCTTGGGGTGGTCTTTGGCATGCCCATTCTTCTCTGGTTTGGCGGGGCTGTCGGGATTGCTGTGGAGGCCGTGGTGGGAGGGGTCGGGGAGAGTCAGCTGGTGGTGGCTGGGGGGTATGGGGCTGTACCGGGTCCTCTCGGGGGGGCTGGTGCTGGAGAGCATCTCCATCTCCAGCTCCTGGGCTCGGCGGGCGGCCTCCTGCACCAGAGGCAGAGAGCTCCAGGTAAAGCCAGGCCAGTTCCCGGGCATCGGCCCCCTGGCCCCACCGGCCCCTCCCTTTCCCCCTTTGGAGACTCCTGCAAATGCCACAGGATCACCCTGCCAGGGGGCAAGGAGGACGATCACTGGGAAGCAGGGACTGTCCCTGGCCCCCTTCCCACAGCAGTCCTTATGCAGCCTCAATATCCCATAACCATTCTGTGGGGGCTGAGAACCAGGCACTTCTCTTTCATAACCTGAGCAACACTTGCTGAGTGCCAGCTGTGTGCCAGATACCATGCTGGCTGCCGGGGATAAACAGCTGAGGGATGTTCAGTCCTGCCTCTAGGAACTCGTGTTCTAACTGCACAGAGGGCGCCCACCCCGTGCTCCCTGCCAGGCTGAAACACGGGGCCCAGGGCTCCTGTCCTGTGGGCACCTGCACCAGCACACGCTTGCGGGCTCCGTATCCTCCTGGCTGGACAGATCCAGGTGCCACTGAACCCTGGGGCCCCATGTCTTCCCTGCTGGCCTGCCCTGGAGGGCCCTGGCCTGGGTCCACTCAGGGCCTCCCAGGTTCTGCCTTAGGCTTTTCTATTTAAAGCCGTGGAGGTCTTAGTCTGAGCTCCTGAAAGCAGACTCACTGTGTGCCCGGGTGTATAACTGGGCCGCTGCCGTGGTCCTGATCCTGAGTCCCTATTTTGGCACCTGTCTCATACACTGCTCCTTAGAGTCCCACCCTGGCAGTGCAGGTGAATGGTGGGGACCCTGCTTCTCAAGGACACTTGGCCTGGGCTTTTTGTGTGGCCTTCTCTGGGTTCCCTGGCCCCATTTTCTGTCTACCTGGGGGATAAAACACCTGCTGCTTGAACCCTGGTACTATTGTCACTGGGCAGAGTTGGGGGCCTGCCGGGCTTGTGCCCCTCTGGGCTCTACTTACAGACGGTGCCTCCCCACCAGCCTCTGCGGCTGCTCCACCCTCCCCCAGCTCCCGCCGCCAGCCCCAGACCTGCCTATCCGTGAAGCAGCACGTGCCGGGGAAAGAACACGGGCGTGGGGTTCTGACTCACATAGGTCTGGGCTTAAATACATGCTGTGTCTCTAACTGTTGAGACTTGGGTGAGTCACCTATCCTCTCTGAGCCTCTGTTTCCTCTTCTGTAAACTGAAAATCGATTCAATCAATAAGACTCACCTCCCAGGGTCGTGGTGAGGATTTGATGAGATAATAGGTATGTGGCAGGTATTTGAGAAATGGGAAGAATCATGATCATTTTTATTACACAGTTATGGCCAAGTCCTTTCTCCCCACCGTTTCCTTGTGCTTGGGGTACGTGCCTTGTAGAGTCGAGGGCTCTCGCCCACGCCTGCTGGGAGGTTTGCATGGAGAGTTTGCATGGGGGTGCTGGGAGGTGCTTCTCCCTTTGACCCACTGCTGAGGGCTCAGAGCCATGGCCAGCGGGCTTCCGTAGGGGCAGGAAGACCTGGCTCTGGGTCCCTGACCTGCGCACTTACCACTCTCCGCCTGTTCACTGGGAAACTGCCATTAGACTTCATGATAACGGTGCAGAGTTTCATGTCCTCGGGGTGCGTGCAGTTGCCCTGTGGAGGGAGCCAGCACATGGGTCACACAGGGTGGTGGTGGAGGGAGAAACCCAAGGCGGAGTAGTCCACGGAGAACTCAGACGGGGCAGAGGGGCTCAGAGGTCAGGAGGGCGGGGCTGGTGGCAGGTGAAAGTCAGGATCGAGATGAGAAGTGGCGGGCAGGACAAGGGGGCACCTGCTGAGGGCCTGGCACCATGCTAGGCACCGCACGTCCCTTCCGACATGGAATCCTCAGGACCACCCTATGAGGTTAGAATTATGATTCCTATTTCACAGATGACGAAACTGAGGCTCAGAGGAGTTAAGCAACTTGCCCAAGGTCACTCAGCAAAAAAGTGGCAGTGCCAAGATCTGAACCTGCTGTGTCTAACCTAAAATCTCTTGTTCCTTCCATGCCCACGTACTGTCTCTTTTGGGGAGGGTGGAGAGGAGGGGAGAATTCACAAGGCATAAAAGGGGGGAGATTAAAGAGAGCAGAGGAGAGAAGAAGGGAAGAGGAGGTGAGGAAGACGGAGGTGTGTGTGTCGGGCAGGGCACAGAGTATAGAAGGTAAGGGCAATTGGATGGAGGTGTCAGAGGAAGGGATAGAGGGATGGAGGGACAAGGGCGGGGAAAGGAGAGGCTAAGGACAGAGCAGAATGGAGCCGAGGGGGCACCAGGGAAGAGCTGCTGCATTTGGTCACAGAAATCTTCCAGCAAAGACTTCTCCTCCCAGCTGGTTCGCACGCACCATGGACCCCGCCTTCGGCTCCTGCAGATCCCAGACGCTCTCCTGCCATCCACACCTGCAAAGCCTGCCCTTGCCCAGCTCCTTGGAGCTCTCCCAGCCTGGACCTGCACCTGGCGTGGTGTCCCGGCCCCCACCTGAGCAGGGACAAGCCCCTTTGGTAATAGGTGAGGACACTCGGAGGAGAGGGGGGTCTCGGACCTTGAGTGGGGCCCTCAGGTTGGCCCTGAAAGCTCGGCTGCTGCGCTTGGTGTTGACTCGCTTGCGGCGCCGGCGGAGGACGACGTAGATCTTGATGTAGACCAGCAGGGTGACGATGAAGGGCACATAGAAGGAGACGATGGAGGAGTAGACCACGAAGGCCGGGTTGGCGATGATGCACTCGTTCTGGTCTGGGGGAAGGAGAGCCCCAGGCGGGCGTAAATAAATGTGCGGCGTAAATCAGAGCATTGCAAACACAACTGTGAGCAACAAGCTGACCGGCTGCTTCCACGTTTTCCATTACCATTCCTGTCATTATTTGGTCATTAGTTTTGTCATCTGTGGGCACACAAGTGGAGCCAGGGTATTCAGACAAAACGAGGCAAGAAAATTATTTTAAAAGAGTGAATCATTATTTTAGTCTTTCCTTCATACTGGGGGGAGGCCTGCTACCTTCCAATTTTAGGAACAAGATAACTTGGTCCTGTTCTCTGAACTCACCTGTGTTCCGATGTGTTTCATACATTTCTCTGTTCCCTTCCAGGTCTACCAGATGTCTCAATCTCAGGGCCTTCTCAGATTAATCCAAGTATATATAGCCCCGTTCCTGCTGCTCAGAATTCCTGTGACACTCAGCTATTGTACCACAATTTCAGGTCTTCATCGTACCCTGTGTTGTTATGGTCACAGAGGTGCACCTGCAGTAGCTCTTGTGTCCCCGACAAGAGGACGCTCCGTGCTGGCAGGCACTTTTCGTCTCCTCTGCCCGAGACACTCTGACTCTGCCTCCCACAGAAATGGGCATGTGGTCGGCTCACCTGCTACCTCTTTCCAGCTGCCCTGGGCTCAGCCGGCCCTGCAGGCTACAGCCTCATAACAGAAATAGCATTGTCAGGGGTGGATGGAAGCCCAAATAGACCCCCCCATGTTTGTGTGCACACACACATACACACACACACAGCCTGGGAGGCTGTCGGGCCTGCTTCAATTTAACACAGTTGGAAATTGCCAATTGCCAAATTGCCTCCTGAGCCATTATCCCCACTCCTCATCCAGCTCCATTGTGTCCGGGCTGTTGTTTCCTCTCTGGCCTGACCTGAGCCTGGCCCAAGACACCCAGCCCGGCCTCAGTCCAGAGTGGCAAATAGGTCCCCACTGGGCCTTTGCCCACATCCATGCCAGGGACTCAGCTCCCGCTGGGCCAGCTGCGCCCCAGGCGAACGAAGACAGGTCTCACCTGTGTTGTTGAGTCCAAACAGGAGCGGGCAGGAGATGGTGAAGGACAGGACCCAGACGATGGCGATCATGACAGTGACTCGGCGCTTAGAGCTGTAGCGTGTGTTGTACAGCATAGGCATGGCCACAGCTGTGTACCTGCAAGGGTGGGGGACCCTGAATCTGGGGCACAGGCCCAGGGACCCCTCACTCCACAACACACACACCAGAGACACGCCCGTGCCTTGGCGCTGGACAGTTGACCCCCTCCAGGAAGCCTGATCTGCCAACTCAACCCTCCCTCCTGTCCCCAAATTCAGACAGCGAGGACAGTGGCAAAGCCCAGTTGAGCACTTCCCAGCTGGCCGGCTATTAGTCTAAGCACCCCACTTGGATTTGAGGATTTTTGAGGGGCCATGACCTGGGTCTTTTGCACCAGTATAGTTTTGAAACTACACCCTCTGCACCTGTGCTGAGCCCACAGAAGGTGGAAGTGTTTGTGATGAATTGGTAGCCAGGCTCCTCAGAGCAAGGCTTAAGCCGCATTTAGCAGGAAATAATAACAATGGCAACTGCTTACAATCCTCCCTCACATTCCTCTATCCAGAACTTCTCATTCATTAACTTATTTCATCTTCCAAGAATGCTGAGAAGGGACTGGGGCCAGGGGCCCTAGGAACCCAGTGGCACATCTGTGTGAATTAGCAAAAGGCTCCAAGGATGTAGCTCAGCAAAGTAGCCATTGCCTGGGCACCTCGGCATTTTATGCAGTTATGCACTGCAGTCAGGGCGCTGGTGTCATCGTTGTTGGTTTCTAGAAAATGAAACTGGGAGTTCTGGGAACTTCCATAATCTGCCCAAGGTCACATAAGTAGGAAATGAAAGAACTAGGGCTTCCATCAGAATCACATGCTTTCCCTGTTATACCGTCACTGTCTGGGTGTTCTTGGAAGCATCACTGTTCATAGATGGCCTCTCTTTAGGGAGTCTGTACCCTGCTAGCCATACACGCATGCACACACACGCACACACAAACACATGGACCCACATGCACTCAGCCAGCCACACAGTGTCACAGACAAAGCCTGACCCTGAGGAGAGGTGGGGCAGCTGGAATGGTGAATGGCCAGGGTCACGTCTCCCACTCTGGCTGGGCTCACCTGTCAATGCTGATGGCACACAGGTTCAGGATGCTGGCTGTGCACATCATGACGTCCAGGGTGACAAAGATGTCACAGTGAATCCTGCTGAATTTCCACTCACCCACCACCTGGGGACAAAGCAACATAATAGATGGATAGCAGGAGGGGGAGATTTGCTTAGGTCCTGTGCCCAGTCCTCCTGGGGCAGATGGGGACACGGCTCAGAGAGCAGCTGCAGGAGTCTTGTGGGTCTCTGGCTGGGGTCCGGGCAGCCAGGGGGAGTGGCACCCATGGGTGTCTGAGGCCTTTGCTCTGGTATCTCTTCTCCGAGACACATAAGGCCACATTGTGCCAAGAACTGTGCTAGAAGAAAGACAACCGACTTACACTGAGTGCTCCAACTCTGAACCTCAATCTGTGGGACCTGTGATCACCTTGTGACGTCCCGTGTATTTCCTTAGATCCTGCATTTGCCCCTCTGATATCCATTCATCACAGGGACAGCTACATGGACTACATTTTCTTATTTTCTGTGCTCCTGATGCTTTGGCATTTGGGGGCCTAATAAACCCCGGGAGAAACAGCCCCTCCCAGGGCAAGCTAATTCCTAAAGAGAGGAAGTGACTGACCTGAGAGCACCGCTCTCGAATGCAAGCCAGGCGCCCCCTTTATCTCTCACGCGCCGAGTCACTATTTCCCCTGCCCCGAATCATGCCAGGACCAGAAAACGAGGGACCACCTTTGTACCCCAAAGCCCTCCAGAATTATTCAGACTAGCCGATCCTAAGCTGTTTGCTCTGCCCTGTCTGCGTTTCCCATGGGAACCCAATAAGGCTGCGGCCTCGGGCACCCCCTCCTGACGCCAGCCTGGCGTTCCCTCCTGCGGCCCTCCGCGGTGTGCCAAGCCTCTCGTTTCTAGGGGATCCGTGAGCAGCATTAAACTTTTTTTCCAATGGCGTTGACCACCCCGTGTTATCACTTAGCCATACCTCTACAAATTAAATCCCAAGTATGATTTTAGAACACCCATTTTACGGACAAGGAAACTGAGCCTCAGAAAATCGCAGTGACTCGCCTGAGGACTTTCGGCTCAGCCTCTGGCCCTGCCCTGGCCCACGTTCTCAGGGAGCCCAGCGAGCCTCACATTGGCTGGCCCTGTATGTGGCAGAGTCGGGGACCAAAAGTGATCTGTTAAGAACAGTGGTGGAGACGCTGCTGCTCTATGACACAGGGAGGAAATTTCTGCTGCTTAGTATAGCAGGAGAAGGAAAGAAGGGAGATCCGGCCGGAGCCGTAGGAACACCAGAGTGGGCTGGAGAGGGGCTGTCACGAGCTGTCCGTGGTGTGATGGGGAATGAGGAGTCTAGCTCCTGGCAAGAAGAACATTTTACACACACACACACACATTCTCTTTCTCAGACCCCTTACATGTGCACGCTCGTCTGCACACCCCGTCCCTCCCGTTCATGCCCGCATGCACACGCACTCGAACAGCAGGCTGGCCCCGCAGCTCTGGACGTGCGGAGCGGCCCCAGTCCCTGAGGACGGAGTCAGGACAGGTAGACACACCTTTGGCTTCTACCAATAGTGGCAGGGAGGAGCGGGAAAGCCCCTCCCACGGCTGGAACGGGCAGGCTGCGTGTCACGGCACAGCGAGCAGCAGGGCTAATTATAACCTTGCTCATCTCGTCACTGCCCTCTCTTCTGCTCCCAGGCATGAAACCAAACGCTGGCATTTAAGCTCAACGATGGGCAATGCAGCTGCTGTCGTCTTGTGTGGGGGAAACAGCAGCTTTCCCCAGAAGAGAGGAAGCCTCTTGTGTGGCACTGTCTTCCTGGGGTCCACATGGGGGCCCTGTGCAGCTGCATGGACCAGGTGGGCAGGAGCTGCCAGCTGGGTGTCCGGTGGGGGATGGGGTTGGAAGGGCACAGATGGGGCTTCCCTGGAGTAAACAGAGTCTACCTTTAGGGCACCACTGGGCAGCGTCCTAGGCCCACCTGGCTCTCACCCCACCCCATAGCCCCTCCTAGGATGGGTTCTTGGGAGCTGCTTTCATGCCCTTGGGGATCTAGGTCTGAGATATCAGGGTCCTATGCCCCATCCTCCCTCTCTCCTTCCCTCTTCCCTGCCACATCCTTCTTTCCTACAAATGCTGGGCAATTTACCGTGCCAGGCTCTATCTTAGACTCCTGGATACAGTTGTGAGCAGTTCAGACAGAGTCCCTGCCTTCAGGGGAATCTTCGACACCCCCAGCAGCCTGTCTGCAGCCCAGAAGAAGGCAGAGTTTCCTCTGTGGTCCCAGGAGCAGCTACTCTGGAGAGTGGGCTCAAGAGAATGTATTGGTAGCCCCTGTTTATAGAATACCTACTGTGGACACTGCACTTTACCTCATAAGTTGTTGCTTATCCCCATTCATAGAGGAGGGAACTGAAGCCCAGAGACGCCACATAGATTGGCCAAGTTCACCCAGCAAGTGCGCAGCAGATCTGGAATTCGAACCTGGTTATTCGGGCATCACATCCCATGCTCTTTCCCAAGCTGTCTTAGAAGCGACCTTCTAGCTTGTCATAATTATGTGAAAAGTACTTGGTATACATAAGACATGAAAAGGAGAGACTATCATTTCAAGGGACAAACTTGGGGTCAGAGAAGAAAACAGATGTGCCCAAGATCACTTGGTGATTTAGCAGCAGAGGATGTACTGGCCCCGGGGTTTTGAATCATGCTCAGGGCTCCTTTCTCCACACCTGTGGGCATCATTCATTCATCGACATTCTTGCTCAGGTGAAGCCAGCAAGCCTGCGCTGGCTCAGCTAAATCCCAATAACAATATTCATAATACGAAGTACTCACCACGTGTCAGGCACCGTTCCAAGCACTTCATGCTCACATCTATGGAATGCAGACAGTAAACCTCAGAGACAAATGACATGACCGCCTCTCCTGGACACCTCCAGCCAGCTAACCCCTCTTCCTGATGGGCAGCTTTGCCTAAAATGCATGTGTGTGTCTCCCTCCCCTGGATAACTCTTCCTAAAGCTCGCTTCTCCTTGCAAGCCATCCCTGACACCCCCAGACTGGGCCCGTGCCCCACACATCCTATGGGGACCGAGTGCCCCAGCCTGCAACCCCAGCATGGAGGAAGGACACAGAATGCTCAGTACGTACTGACTGAGTGAATGGATAACTAACTCTGAGACCCTTATTTATCCTCTCAATCTCATCTCATCTAGAAAATAAACACACAGAGGAAACCTCACCTCACAGGGTTGCCAGGCCCCCATAGAATGCAGACCAGTGGCCCCTAGCTGTCACCTCTCAGGAACTCTGCCCACCGCTGGGTGGAAAGGGGTAGAGTCGGGCATTGAACCCAGCCCTCTCACTGCAAAACCAGCGTGCTTTCTGTGGCCCGAGCAAGATAAATAACGCACACCTAGTCCCGGGCTAGGCAGGTACCAGCATGGCAGGCTATAGGGGGCATTTTTGCATTGCTGGAAATGGAACAGGATGGAATATTCTGGAGGACAAAAGCACCTCTTGGAGAGAGAACAGTGTGTGGTTGTTGACAGGACATGAGGGTAGGGTGAGACTCCACCAGGGACATTCTCTAGAGACAGCGAACAGCTGAGATAATGTCTTCTAAGCAGAGCTTGTGCCCAGCTCCAGTTTGGATGAGACCCTACAGGACAGCTCGAGCACCGCCCTGTGCACGTCTTCTGCACTTTGCCGCCCCGAAACGCTCAGCTTCACCTTTATTTTTTTTAATTTTTTGGGGACAGAGTCTCACTCTTTTGCCTGGGCTAGAGTGCCGTGGTGTCAGCCTAGCTCACAGCAACCTCAAATTCATGGGCTCAAGCAATCCTTCTGCCTCAGCCTCTGGAGTAGCTGGGACTACAGGCATGCGCCACCATGCCCGGCTAATTTTATATATATATTTTTTTTAGTTGTCCAGCTAATTTCTTTCTGTTTTTTTTTTTTCAGTAGAGATGGGGTCTCGCTCTTGCTTAGGGTGGTCTCAAACTCCTGAGCTCAAACAACCCGCCCACCTCGGCCTCCCAAAGTGCTAGGATTATAGGCGTGAGCCACCACACCCAGCCTTCACCTTTAAAACAATGGCAAACAAGTATGTTTAAAATATCTATTTGGAGGACTTACAGATTCCTGGGAACCCAACACAGCCCATGTACAGATTTGTCCTACCCTGGTGTCTGGGTAGGGATGGGGGATCTGGAAGCCAAGAGAATCCATGCCCAGAGCCCGGGGCAGGACATGCCTCCCTCTGAGAAGAGAATGCCTCTTCGCCTGGGCATGGGGAGGGGTGGAGAGGAAGGGGAGAGTCCTCTCTATCAGGAGGTGTGCTGGATATCTCTCATCATCTTCATCTTCACCATCACTGCCATGGCTGACCTTACATAGTGCTCACTGTGTGCGAGTTCCGTGCTCAGCACTTTTCATATATTAACTCACTTGATTCTCAAGCAATGCTGTGAGGTAGGTACTGTTATCATCCAGACAGGTTGTCTGCTCTACCATTTTCTCCTGATGGCCCGAGGTCTAGGACGCTTCTTTGCAAGGGAGCAGGAAGGGATCGAGCCTAAGAATCAAGAAGGGGCTCCCCAGGGAGAGGCGCTCGGGTCCCCGGATAGGACGTGAGATGGATAAAGTCTGGGGGCCTTGTGAACAAGCCAGCCATGGAGGAAGTGGACCCCTGGCCTGTGTCACCTGCGTTTCTGTGTTGTTTTATATTTATTGTGTTTCCTTTTGATTCTTCCTTAATATCCAGTCAGGCCATTTTGAAAGTTGCAGCCTGTTTGGGCCGTGGTAGAGAAATCCAAGGGGGAATGGGCCAGCACTCCCTGTGGCCCAGTGTGGTGGTGACAGCAGGAAGCTGGGGCCTGGGGACAGGGAGGTGTGCCACTCTCAACCAGCCGCCCTCCTCACCAAAGCGTCTGTATTTTCTTTCAGCAATGGAAGCCCTTCTCCCCAGGCAGGGGCTGGCCTGTCTTGCCCAGGGCAGGAAGGTGACCGCTCCATGAGCTGAGTGGTGGCCCTTTCCTGAATGCCTGGTCAGCTGCCTGTGTACCCAGCCTCCCAGGCTGGCTTCAGCCCTGAACAGGCCACCCCAGAATCCCGGGCAGAGAAAGGGGCGGGATCTAGCTTGTGCCCAGGGACATTCCCTAGACCTTCCCACACCTGCCTGCCAGCCCTGAAGGGTGTCCTCGCTCAGGGTTTCTCCATCACAGTTTCTCCCTTTTCTGTGTCCTGGGGAAGAGAAGCAACTTCTTCTCCAAAGCCTCTGTTTCCTATTTTGTAAGTGAGAAGAGTGGTACCAACTCCCAGGATTACTGGGAGTAATTGCCGGGCTTGTGTCTGCACCGTAGCGGAGCTGCCTGTTCCTCATTCAAGGTGCAGAGCCGGGCTCTGTCCTGGGCTGAGCAATAGGGAACTGCATGGCTCTTCCTAAGGCGGGGGCTACAGCACAGTTCACGGCAGCCTCTACCCTGAGGTCCTGGACACCAGAACAAACTGGGGAGGTGGTTAGGGAGCGTAGAACAGCAGCCCCATTTCTGAAGCCGGAGCGAGGAATGAGGGTTTCGGGCCTGGGAGCACAAACGTGCCTCTCCTTGGGGAGCCTCACCAGTACTCCCATTTCTAACATGGCCTAATGAACCAACCCTGGGACCAGACAGAGTTCCGGTTTGGACCTGTCAGCCGTTTGATGCTGCAGAAGTCACCTAACTTCTCTGACCACCTGGTTCATCATATGCAAAACAGTGACAATAACACCAGCCTCTGAGCTGCTGTGAGGAGCCTATAAGAAAATGCTGCATAAATAGTCCTTAGTGCAAGGCCTGGCACTTACTAAGCACTTTATGAATGGCAGTCATGATTATTCGGGAGAAAATCTGCCCATCTTTTAAGGAGAAAAGTGAGCCCAGAGCAGAGGAAGCGCCCACCTGGGGAAGCTCCAGGCAGCCTGTTGTAGAGACCAGTCGGGAGCCAGAGTCCAGGCTCCAGGGCAGGCCCCTCCCGGAGAAGGCGCCAGAGCAGGGCGGGGCCCCGACCTACCTCCAGGTAGACAACCCAGGGCATGACCAGCGTGGCCACGAGGAGGTCAGCCACCGCAAGGCTGACGATCAGGTAGTTGGTGGTGGTCTGCAGCGCCTTCTCGCGGGACACAGCCATGCACACCAGCACGTTGCCGAAGACGATGATGACGATGAGCAGCGTGAGCAGCGCGGCGTAGTAGTTGTAGTGGGGCCTGTCCGCCTTCCCTTCCGACCCGTTGAAGGGCCGGCTCCAGTTCTGCCTCTCCAGGTCATCATCGTACCAGGACAGATTCAGCGGATCCATCGGGGCGGCGGAGCCACAGGGTGGCCAGGCTCTGGCCAGGAAAAATGGACACAGGGTGTGAGAGGAGGCTCTCCCACCGAGGGCTCAGGGGCGAAAACCAACCCTTGGCACTATTAAGCTAGCTCAGGATTTTTAAGTTTTGCAGCCAACAGTTTTCTTTAAATGCTGGGCCTCGTGCCACTCTTTTGCTGGCAAGTTCTTACAGATGGTAGAAAAAATGAGCAAGTATAATTTTTTTAAAAGTATAATAAGATGAGCTTGAACAGCTTGAACAGCGCTGATCAGTCATTGATTCGTTTTCAACAAACACTTCTTAAGTACATCCCATGCCCCGTGTACTTGAGATAAGTCAGCTCGGCTTTCCATCTTCCAGTGGTAGGAACAGAAATAGGCATTCACTCATTCTTGCTGCTATAAATATTTATTAAGCACGGTTCTATATAGTGCCAGAAACACAGGCAGGAACAAAATATACATGGTTCTGCAGCTCACATTCTAGAAAAAACAACAGGCAATTTAATTAATCAAGCAATTAAATCTACGGGTGGTAGAGACTAGGAAATGGGATGGGGAGAGATGCACAACCTAGTTTAGGTATTCAAGGAAGGCCTTCCAGAGGAGGTGGAGGCTGTGCAGGAATCAGCCGGGTAGAGACTGGGGAGGCAAGAGGGAGGGTCTGGACACAGGGTGCAGCGCACGCAGAACACAGAACTAGAGGGCAGGGGCCCCGGTGGACGGCTTGAAAGAGACTCGGGGTAGCTGACACAGAAGGACTGGGCAAGAGTGGAGTCTGGGAAGGCTGCCACACGGGAGATCAGAGAGGACCTTGAAAGTCCTGCTGGGAGTTTATACTTGATCCTAAGGGCAGCGGGAACCACACGATCAGATGCGGCTTTTTTTTTTTTTTTTCTCTCTAAACTTCAGAGACTTTGGAATAGATGGTTCTGACTGCGGTATAGAGAATGGATGGGAGGGGCCCAGAGTGGAAGCAGAACACCAGCTGGGAGACTGTAGCAGGAATCCAAGTAAGAGATGACGAGGTTTGGCATGACACATGCAATAAGAGGAATGGGCGTCTCATCCTGGGGGGAAGACTTCCCGAAAGAGGTGTCATCTGGGATGAAGTGAGAGGAGTTAGCCAGGCGCCTGAGTTGGGGGAGATGTTCTAGCCAGACAGAACACAACACAGTCCCAAACGGCAAGTGATTCTGTTTGGCAAAACATGTAGGGCATGGCAGGAAGGTTGAGGAAAACCACACTGGAGGGACATGCACAGGTCCCGTTTGAAGCCCCTGAAAGGTTGGGGGCAGAGGAATGACCCCACTGGACTGGTGTTCCAGAAAGGTCACTGGCTGCTGTGGTGTAGAAGAGAGCACAGAGGGGAGTGAGGTTATGGCTGTGATTTAGGTAAGAGACGTCGGTCGCCTGAATGAACAGACCGTGGGGTTGGGGATGGAGAGGTGGGTCCAGAAGCAGGAGCCAGGTTGGAAGTCAATGCCATGGTACTTGTTCCCTGGGTAGATGTGGGGTGGGAGGGGGCTGGGTCAGCAGGGAGAGAAGGAGTCAAGGACAACTCTGGGACTTCTGCCTGGGACTCTGGGAGGCTGGCGGCAGCACACTCCGGGAGAAGAGGAAGCTGAGCGGCTCGGCAGCACACTCAGGAGGCATCGGGCGTAGATGAGCTTGACAGCCTGTGTTTTGGTTGTGATTGAAACATAATGCACGCATAATATAGTTGGCTTTTCTGCTAACAAAAGTGTTCCTATTTCACACAATAGAATTAAATTTATCAGCATCCCAAGGCATTCCGTACAAAGCACCGTGATTTCCAGGTGCTTTGCTACCCAAAATTGAAAGCCATCAGTTGATGCTACTCAGGTGGTGCCATGTCCTAATCAGCGAGCAGGGCATACCTATTGCAACGGGTCAGGGGGACGGTGGAGCAGGGTCTGTCTACCTCTACTCCTCATCCATACTCCCCTGCCGAGAGCTGGCAGACTGGACGTGTCAGACCCAGCACCACCACCCTGGAGTCTCCGGGGAAAGCAAAGTGTCTAATTTCATGTGGGGTGACATGCAATGCCACTGTGCAGCAAGTCTTCCAGTTCTAAGGTAATGAAGCACGTGTTATATTGATGTCGTATTCTGCAAAGCCAACTGGTCCCTTTTCCCGTTTGGAGCACACAGCAGGAGACCTGCACTTACGTATTGATCAAGCACCCCGGGCTGCTTCTGACATTAATTGACTCAATCAGCATCTATTGAACCTGCTGGGCACAAAGCACTGTCGGGGGTCTGGAGATGTGCAAAGAACACTCTCTGCTCTGCCCCCAACCTCCTTAGTCCCTCTCCTAGTCGGGGCCTAAATTAGGGAAACAGAGTCAGCCTTTAATCCCCTCTCATAGATGTCATAGCTTGTGGCTGGCCCAGGGAAATGGTGTGACCTTGAAGGAGGCCTCTCTCTTCATCAGTGGGCAATCACCTTGAACTGTCGGTTGCCAGCACTCCCGGGAGTTGGGCACGAAGGCTATAGTATGGGGGGTGTCTGGGGGGTACACCACGACATCCACTACAGCTGATGTTTGGAAATCAGAGAGCACATGCACACGTGCACAGGGCTGGGTGTTCACAGAGAGCTTCTCAGAGGAGGGATGATGTAAACTGCGTCTTAAAATTATGAGCACAATTTAAATGGCAAATGTGAGAGCTATGGGTGAGATGGGGTTGGGGGTGAGCACCCATTCCCCTGAGTGCTGGTTACTCACAGGGCAAGGCCAAGTCCCTGCACCAGAGGCTGCAAAAAGGCCTCCTGTATTTAATTTTCTAATTTAGCATTTATTCTTGATTGTTCTTATTGCTGATACATATGTAGTATATTTATAGAACAAAAATAGGAGAACATGAAAAATGCCTAAATGCCTGTAAACCCTATTAGCCTCTTGGTACAAGGCTGTCTTCTAATCCCCAGCACCAGCCCTGGTCCCTACCATGTCCTCAGCCCCCTACCTTCTTGGGGCTGCCATCTCTCATAAGCAGGGGCTGCCCAGCTGGCTCTCCCCATGTAACAAGCTGAGCAGGAATTAGGACATCAGCACATTCACCCTTCCAGATGAGGTCTCCAGCATGAGAGGTGCTGGTATAACAGATGGGCCGAAGGCCAAAAAACCTGGCTTCAAGTCCCAACTCTACCACTTACTAGCTTTGGGGCCATCACCAGATTATCTGGCTTTCCTGAGCCTCAGTTTTCCCATCTGCAAAATGGGGATGGTAATAATTGTTATGAGGATTAAGTAAAATGATGCATGTATGCCCAGCACAGGTAAGCCCTCAAGAATGTTAACTTAAAAAATCAAACCAAGTGGCCAGGCACAGTGGCTCACACCTGTAATCCTAGCACTTTGGGAGGCCAAGGTGGAAGGATTAGTTGAGGCCAGGAGTTCGAAACAAGCCTGGGAAACATAGCAAGACCCTTGTTTCTACAAAAATCCAAAAACTAGCTGGCCGTGGTGGCATACACCTCTAGTCTCAGCTACTCAGGAGGCTGACCCGAGAGGATCATGTGAGCCCAGGAGTTCTAGGTTGCAGTGAGCTATGATCATGCCACTGCACTCTAGCCTAGGCAACAGAGTGAGACCCATCTCTTAAAAGAAAAATTCAAGCAAAAGAATTAAATGAAACAAGCAATCAGACACAAGCCTGAGACTCAGAGAGATGAAGCGACTGGTGCTGTCCAAATGCAGCCCACTAGGGTCACAGGTCCTCCCGGGCTC
>CAUYPO010102212.1:0-10854 GCA_963574435.1 Cheirogaleus major
TAAAAATAGCCAAGAAGAAACACACAGTGGGAGCTGGGAGAAGGCAGTCTTCTGAAACTTAATCCCAGAGGTGGTGTCTGATCACCTTTGCTGTATTCTATTCATTAGCAAGTGACCAGGTGCAGCCCACACTCAAAGGGCAGGAGTTGGCCGGGAGTGGTGGCTCACCACCTGTAATCCTAGCACTCTGGGAGGCCGAGGTGGACTGATCACTCAAGGTCAGGTGTTCAAAACCAGCCTGAGCAAGAGCAAGACCCCCGTCTCTACTAAAAATAGAAAGAAATTAATTGGACTACTAAAAATATATAGAAAAATTAGCCAGGCATGGTGACGCGTGCCTGTAGTCCCAGCTACTCGGGAGGCTGAGGCAGAAGAATCGCTTGAGCCCAGGAGTTTGAAGTTGCTGTGAGCTAGGCTGATGCCATAGCACTCTAGCCTGGGCAACAGAGTGAGAATCTGTCTCAAAAAAAAAAAAGGGCGGGAGTTACACAGGGGCATAAACGCTAGAAGGTGGGGATCCCTGGGGACCGTCTTAGAAGTCTGCTTACCACACCAGAAGGAAATTACTGAGTGGTAGGGGTTATACATATGTTCAGCCTTACTAGATAGTTCCAGATTACTCTCTAGCAGTGTTTGAAAGTTACCAAAATGTTTGAGAGTTATTATACATTCTCACCAACACTTGCTATTGTCAGACTTTTTCCATTTTTGCCAATCTGGTGGGTATAAAATGGTAATTCACTGTATACCCACCCATATTCATTGTGAGGTTGAGCATATTTTTAAATGCTTGCCACATAGATTTGTTCTTCTGTGAAATACTGTTCATGTTGTGTTTCCATTTTTCTGTTATATTTTTGTCCTATTGATTCAAAGGCTAATACTGTCTAAATTCTAAGCCTGAGTCCATTGTATGTGTGGTGAGTATCTTCCTCCAGTTTTTGACTTGTGTTTTCACTCTCTTAGTATCTTAATATCTTTTGAGGAACTGTAGTTGGTTTGTTTTTTAGACAGTGTCTCACCCTGTTGCCCAGGCTGGAGTGCAGTGGTGTCATCATAGCTCACTGCAACCTCCAATTCCTGGGCTCAAGGGATCCTCCTGCTTCAGCCTGCAGAGTAGCTGGGACTGCAGTCATGTGCCACCATGCCCGGCTACAGTTTATTTTGATGTAGTTGAATTTATGCTTCCAGTTTTGTGTTAATAAATCCTTTCTTATCTCAAGGTTAGAAAGGTAATATTCTACATTTTCTTCTAAAGTTTTAAAATTTGGCTTTTAAGTCCTTTATCCATCTAGAATTGATTTTTTGGTGTCTATTGTAAGGTTAGAGTCAATTTAACTTTTCCCCTACATGGCTAATCAAGTCATATTTATTAAATAGTCCTTCTCCCTCTCCCTAATCTGTAATGCCAACTTTGTCATAGATGAGGTTTCCATATATTCATCTATTTATGGGTCTTGTTCTGGACTCTGTTTTGGTCCATTGATCTATCTCTGAACTTAAAACACAGTCCTAATTATTAATGACTTTATAATGAATCTTAATATCTATTAGTAGTGTAATTGTTTCCATTTGTTTTTCTTTAGAGTTATTTTGGCTATTCTTGGCCCTTTGCTTTCCTATATAAAATATATAAATTTTAGGATCAGCTTGTCGAGTCTATGAATAGAATGTCATTAAATCTATAGCTTATTTTAGCAAAATACTATTTATATGTTCTTTATTGCCTTTTACTTACATTATATGATTTCTCCATAAAAGACTTCACATCATTTATTAGATCTATACCAAGGTGCCTTATTTTTTTGTTGTTGTCATTGTAATTGGCGTCTTTCTTTTAATTGTGTTCTCTAAATATTTGTTGCTAAAGTATAGCTTTACCATTGTATTTTGTATATTGATCTTATTTAGCAGACTTGCTGAATTCTAATGGCTTTTCAATAGATTCTTTGGAGTTTCATAGCAAGACATCCACAGTTTGTTCCTTTCTTTCCAGTCCTCATACTTTTTATTCCTCTTTCCTGTTTTAAGAGCAAGCTAGATCATCTAGTACAATGTTCTAGAAGTGGTAAGAGCAGTCACCCTTATCTTTCTCCTAATTTTAAAGGGAATGCTTTTTAAGGTCTTACCATTGAATATGATATTTGTCATTAGACTTTTGCAACTTTCCCTTACCAAGTTAGATAGTTCCATTTAGCCCTAATTTACTAAGAATTTAAAAATCATAGATGACTGTTGGATTTAATCAATTGCCATTCTTTGCATCTATTGAGATAATCATATTTTCATTAATCTAATAATGTGGCAAATTATTCTAATGTGGAATTAACCTTTTATTACAGGAATAAACTATCTTGGCCACAATGAATTAACCCTTTTATACCTTGCTGTTTTGATTTGCTATTTTTTTTAGGATTTTTAAATCAATTACACGGGCTTGAAAGTTTCTTTTCCCAGTCCTCTGGTTTTAGTGTCAAGATTGCACTAGCCTCGTATAATGAACTGAATGCGACTCTTTCAAATCTCTCCAAGACTTCATGTATGATTGCAATTATCTCTTGAATGTTTGGCTGTGCTTGCCTTTACAACTAGCTAGGCCTAGTGTTTTCTTTATGGGAAGAATTATAACTACTAATTAAATCTCTTTAGTTGTTAAAGCAGAACTTTCTATCTAGTGTGCTATGTACAGCAAACTCATGTGGTCTGAATGGGTTTCAGAAATTTTAACTCCTCAGCCATGAAGAGGCCAAAACAGAGGGTAAGAAGTGGACATGGAGCTGCAGGACCCCTGGCCATGTTGCCTCTGGTCATAGCATCCTCATCTCTTTACGCTACTGTGCATTTGATCTATCTTACTGAAGTTTCTTGATTTCTCCATAAAAGTCTTACATATGTTTTTATTATATTTTCCCAAGATACCATAATACTTTTGTTGTCATGGTAATTTGCATCTTTCTTTTAATTGTATTTCCTAAATATTTGTTGCTAAAATATAGATTTGCAATTGTAGTTTGTGTATTGATCTTATTTATGGCAAGCTTACTAATCTCTCTTATTAATTCTGATAGGTTGTCTATATGTTAATAATAGCTGTTTGTGTGTGTGCCATGATAGAAAGAGAGTTGAGAAACATTGCCTTAGAGAAAGTCTAGCCATAGTTTCTTCAGCTATAAAATGGGATTGAAAAAGTACCTGCCTCATAAGATTGTTATGAAGATTGAATGAGTTAAGACAAGGCACCTAGAACAGTACCTGGTGCACAGTAAGTGTTCAACAACTGTTAGTTATTACCCTTATTTTTGCACACCTCCTTTTCCTTTGATGAAGACCTTCTGTTCCCTCATGCAGGCTCAGCCTGTTCCCCTTGGTGATCAGCAGTGGTTCTTGATCTTTTCTGGGTCTTGTATTCATTGATTCTGAGAGAATCTTTAAATCATTACCCTAGTGCTATGGTCTAAATGTTTGTGTACCACCCCCCCAATTCATATGTTGAAATCCTAATCCCCAAGGTGATGGTATTAGAAGATGGAGCTTTGGGGAGGTGATTAGGTCATGAGGGCAGAGCCCTCATGGGTAGAATTAGTGCCCTTGTAAGAGACCTCAGAAAACCTCCTCACCCCCTGGGCCATGTGAGGGCACAGCGAGGACAGGCCATCTATGAACCAGAAAGCGGACACTGCCCAAACACTGAATCTGCTGGCACCTTGACCTTGGACTTCCTAGCCTGCAGGACTATAAGAAATAAATCTCTGCTATTTAAAAGTCATCCAGCCTGTCATATTTTGTTATAAGAGCTAGAATGGACTAAGATGCCCAGAAAAATGCAAAAACATAACTTTGCATATAATTTGAGGGGGTCAAGATCCCTTTGTATCTGTGCATAGATCTTTCCCTCCCTCGAAAACATTTCTAGAACCAGGTTAAGAATCCTGCTGTTACATCAATCCTTCTAGTTTTCTAGAGGGGTTTAAACCATTCTAGTAGGATACCCTGAGGATTTGGGATTAATTCACTTTTGCTCCCAGTCTAGCTGTGCCCTTGTACCCTTGTTCTGACCAGTGGGGTTCAGTCCTGCTCCTCTGACCTGCAGTCCAGCTCTGGTCATCAGAGTCAGCTCTTATTTTCTGTTCTTGAGCCTGTGCCTTGGCAGATTGCTCAGGACTCATGTCATCCCTGAGATAGTGGTCCTGCCCTAAGAATGTTCGTCCCTGTAGGGCAGGGTTCCTCATCCTTGACATTGACATTTTGTGATGGACAGTTTTTTCTTGTGTGTGTATCTGTGTGTAGGGGCTGTCCTGAGCATTGTAAGATGTTTAGCAGCATCCCTGTCTTCTACTCATTAGATGCCAATAGCATCCCCTAGTTATGACAACTAAAAATGTCTCTGGACATTGCCACATGTTCCCCTAGGGAGACAAAATCACCTCCCATTGAGAATCACTACTCCAGGGACTGAAGTCCTGTGAATACACATCTGCCTGATGCCTAGAGTCCTGCTACCTGCTGACAGACCTCTCTGACACCAACTACAAGCCTAGTTCTCCGAATAAACCTTTCTCCCGGACTTCCGTTGCTATGCTGCGCCCTCCTGCGAAGATGCTACAACAATTCTCCCAGCAGACATTCTTTCTGATGTCAACAGCTTGCCTGGGCTGCCAGTTGTTCTGTTGGGAGCTAACATTTTCCCTGGCTTGAATGAATTACCCTCTACCCCACCCCACCATAACTAGCTTTCCCGTGGAAGTGGGATGGGGCTGGTTTCTGTCTTTAGATCTGTCCTGTCGAGATCCAGTTAATTCTCCGAAGAGTGGCTATGTCGTGAGACATGACCGTAAGAATGTGTTTGTTTTCCCGGGGAAAATAACCTTCCCAGTGGTTTTATGTGAGCGAGCCTGTCCTTTTCCTATTTAAGTGGAGATAGAGTTTTCTGAAGAGGATAAATTGCCCCATTCTACTGTGCAACAAGTCAGTCGGGAATGAGCAGCAGAACCACAGAATTGCAGCTCTAATAGATGGCAACAGCAAAAAGGTGGTGAGCTTAATAACAGAGCCTCAGAGAGAGGGAGAGAGAGAGATTGATTGAGAGCTTAGAGCAGAGAACAGAATGAGGGAAAGAACATTGTGTAATGCTTTTCACAGAGAATATATCTAAGAACCACAGCGGGGAGAGAGGGAGAATGTACAGAACAAATTGTACCTTGCACTATCCTGAGCCTGGTCTAGTTAATTACAGGGGGTAGGGGGTGCTGGGAGGGCCCAGAGCCTGAAAGGTACTACAGGGAGCTGACACAGATATTGACATCGGAAGGAAATCCATTCATGCAGGTAGGAAATGGTGTCCAGTGGCTTTAACAAGTTAGAAGATTATTTCTCTCTCATGGGAGAGTCTGGTGGTTTTCTTTCCCTAAGTAGTCAAGGGCTCAGGTGTCTTCCCTCTTCCTCTATCACATGCTGGTTGTTGTCCTCACATTCATGACCAAGATGGCTAACTCCTACCCCTAAATTCCTGATAGCAGAAAGAGGGAAAGAAGGGAATCACATTCTTTCCTCTTAAAGGTATAACTCAGAAGTGGCATACATTATTTTGACTCGCATTCCATTGGCCAAAACTTAGTCATATGGCCACACGTAGCTGCAAAGGAAGCTGGAGATTCTGGGAGGCCGAGTGCCCAGGTAAAAACAGATGTTCTCTGAGAAATTTCTCTACCACCACTAGCTTGAGTATTTCTTGTCCTCAATCTTCTCCTCTTTCCTCCAGATTCAATTTCCCAAAAGCCCAGAGAACCTGTCTGGCAGACTCATCCTTGGAAGACAGAAGATGAAAAAGACTGGGCAAAGATGGAATCCTCTAACAACAAGGGATTGCTAAATACTTAACTTTTGTTATTGCTAAAAGATACAGGACTTTAAGTATCATGTCATCAAGCAAGCCAAGTGACCTCATCTTGAGCTGGGGTCCCACTTCTAGCAGAAGAATGGTCAGCTAGCCATTGCTGTGGCATTCTACAGAAGATTCAGAGGCAAACTTGTGGGCTCTTGGTCAGTGAGGGAGGGGCACACACTTGTTGAATTGGGACCTGAAGTACATCCTCTAAGGCTGTCACCCCTAGGAATGCTCATCTTCCAAAGGGGTGAAATTTAATTTATGGATGCCAGCACTTTTCTGGGTCTGAAAGAATTAGAAACGTAGTGCTAAAGTGTGCCTTTGGCCACATTGTAAGAGATGCTTCATTAAATCCAGAGACTCTGGATCTCTTGGCTGGAAGATCTCAGCAGTCTCATCTTTCATATCCAGAAGACATGGGGTCTGTGGTTACCAGACATCACAGAATGTTTTTTAAAAATTGCTTTTAGAGATGGAGTCTCATTATATTGCCCAGGCTGGCCTCAAACTCCTGAGCTCCTGAGTAGCTGGGACTACAGGTGTGTTCCCCTAGCTGATCACAGGATTTTAAAAGCAGTAAAGACAGAAATGGAATTAGGAAAGAAGTATTTATATAAAGGATATTTTAACATATGTATATAATTTTTAAAGATTATATATCTTATTTTACATTTAAATAAACTATTTTAGAACAGTTTTGGATCAATGGAAAAATTGAAAATGTAATGCAGAGAGTTCCTATATGAATCTTCCATGGTTAAATGAAGGCTGTTTTACTCTGAACATTTTAATAAGAAATTAGGAGTTAAAATTGGTCAATAGCAGAAAATTTTAAAAGGTACCATTTTCTGTTCTGCCACTTCTGGAACATGAGATTTTTAGCAAATCACTTAACATTTTTGAATCTCAGTTTTCTCACTTATACAACAGAGATCAAACTAATGTTTCTTGGGGTTGCTATGGTGACAACATAATAAAGAACATGTGAAATGTCTGTAAATGGACACATTGTAAAGTCTGAAACACTGATCAAATCTTAGTTATAGTAATTATTCTGCAGTACTCTAACGAATTTTAACTGATTGAACTCAGTATGTGAGTTGATATGCAGGGGTTAATGCACTTAATTAGCTTGTAATAGTGTGGGCTGCCATCTCACTAATGAAGGGTTGCTAAACTGATGCTGGAAAAAACTAGAAACCTTTAAACAATTAAATTTCCACTTATAAAACAAGTGGTGTAATTTCATTATGAAAATAAATATAGAATTTTAGATGACTTAATAATTTTCCCCAAGGAAAACATATTTAATATTACTGACAGAAAATATGAAGAATAAATGGTTCTAAAGAGTGTCTTGGATTTATTACACATACTTCCTAGGATAAGGAGCAGATAAATTGGACAAGATTTGTGTCTGGAAGTGAGGTATAGGATTTTATGAACCAGAGAAGAAATGAGGAATTTCCTAACTTGCTGAGAGACTTTGGGATGTTTGTAACAGATTATTAACCAATGATTGTCTCTGTGTAATAAGATTTAGGAGTAATTTTTATTTCTACTTTTCAATAAGTCTGAACTTCCTACAATGCACACGCATTTTTCTTTTGTAATGAAAGTCATGTGTACTATACAGCCTTAAAAAAGACAGAAATCCTGTCATTTGTAACAACATGGATGACCCTGGAGGACATTATGGTAAGTAAAATAAGCCAGGCACAGAAAGACAAATACATCATCTCACTCATATGTGGAATCTAAAACACTTAAAGCAGGGAGTAGAATGGTGGTTACCAAGGCTTAGGAGAGGGTGGGGATTTGGAGAGACGTTGGTCAAAGGATACAAACTATCAGACAGGAGGAATAAGTTCAAGAGATCTATTGTACAATATGGTGATTATAGTTAATAACAATGTATCATATTCTTGAAAATTGCTAAGAGTAGATTTTAAGTGTTCTCACCACAAAAAAAGATGTGTGAAGTAATGTATGTTAATTCACTTAATTTAGCCATTCCACTTCTATACATATTTCAAAAACAACATGTTATACATGATAAATATATACAATTTCCATTTAACAATTAATTCATTTAAATGCCAAATATCTGGCCAAAAAAAAAAATTGTGTCTCCCAGAAAACTCAACCAAATACTAAGCATGTTCATCATACTTCAGATTTCCCAGATAAGCCACCCATGAAAGTGAAAAGATTCCTATAATGAATGGACAAAAGGATAGTTCTACTGTGTTCAGTTTTGGAATCTGTGATATTAATATATTGGTCTCAGCTATAAAACCTTGGATTTTCACTTTTATATAATTATTATTATTTATTTTATTTTATTTTTTGAGACAGAGTCTCACTCTGTTGCCCTGGCTAGAGTGCTGTGGTGTCAGCCTAGCTCACAGCAACCTCAAACTCCTGGGCTCAAGCAATCCTCCTGCCTCAGCCTCCCAAGTAGCTGGGACTACAGGCATGTGCCACCATGCCCGGCTAATTTTTTCTATATATTTTTAGTTGTCCAATTAATTTCTTTCTATTTTAGTAGAAACGGGGTCTTGCTCTTGCTCAGGCTGGTTTCGAACTCCTGACCTCGAGCAATCCTCCCGCCTCAGCCTCCCAGAGTGCTAGGATTACAGGCGTGAGACACCTCGCCCGGCCTCTCTTTTATATAATTAATGTTGAAAGAAAAGCGACTAATGGTAACCTGAACATTGGTGAGCACAATAAAAGAGCAAAATGTTATTTTTCTTTCAAAAGCAAGATCCAAATGAACTGGCTAGAATAAACACACTGAAATTAAGTATTCAATTCAACCCAGCCCCTTTATTTGTGAAAATCATTGTATCTTATACAGTTGGGAACCCCAAAGATGAGACACAGGTGTACTCAGTCTAATGAGGACGTGACCTTGGCCCTGCTACTCAGGTGTGGTCCACTGAGCCGGGGTGCAGAATGCCAGGCCCCAGCCCAGAGCTGGTAGCTCAATCTGCTTTTCACCAGATCCCCAGGGGATTCATATATATGCACGTTAAACTTTGAGATCCCTCGATTTAGTGAATATTTTGCTAATTTTGAACTGCCCTACCTGATAGTTCCGGCTAGGAAATCCAGCTGTTCTGGAGGCACTGCTGAAACGGCAGCGGGGGGTGGGGGTGGGGCAGGGGTGTGTGTGTGTGTGTGTGTGGATGGGGGTTGTCATTGGTGAGCAGCCTCCTGCATGCCAACTCATCTAAATGTCTGCCCATCCTGGCCAGGAGTAAATAGTAAAAGTAATTATTCAAAGAAATGATCAGGGCTGTGTGCAAAAAAACTAAATTAAAGGAACTTGTAATATTTTTATAATAGAATAATTGAAAACAACCTAATGTTAATCAATAAGGAATTGAAATTACGGTGCATCTAATAGCCGCAAAAAGACTATGAAAAACCATGTCACGGAAGTAAGTATTGGCATGGGAGGATGTCCACATTGTGTTCCTGAGTGAACAAAGCTAGCTATAAGACATGGCAGGATTCCATTTTCCATTTTAAAATATATGTACACAAGAAAAAAAAAATGCAAGAACGTGCGGGCATGCACCATTGGCTACAGATTTGGAGTGCTTTTTTTAGTTTTGTTTTGATTGTGCTTTTCACATTTTCTGTATTAAGCATGTATTTCCTTTGTGCAAAGTGAAAAAAAGAAGTCAGTCATAACAAAGAAATGTGATCAAGACACAGCTGTGTATTTCTAGCCATAAACAGTAGAAATATTTGTTCAACTAGAAACTCATTTCTACTAATTCTGATTCAATTATAGCCAATATTCAATGATGACACTAACTTTTGCACGATAGCAGTGCTTCTCAATCCTGGCTGCATATCACCTGGGGAGCACAAACCAATCAACCAAACATCACAGAACAATGGATGCTTCCCCCCCACCAAAAATCCCTGAGCACTGGGATATTTAAAATGCTTCCCGGAGTTGAAAACCGCTGCTTAGTCTGAATGAAAGTATGACCATAGTTAGTTCATGTTTGAAAACCATTACTACAGGTATGTTTTAATTACTAAAGAAAAAAAATGTTTCTCACAACACTTTCGACACCAGATGTGTGGGATTTTCCCCCTCACATTAACACATTTTCCAATCCTCTGACACCAACTGTGTATCCTATAATTTAATTCAATTCTGACACTAACGACACTGAGTTAGCACAGGCCTCGCAGGTCAAATACCCAGTCTGCACAACTGCTCCCCCCCCACACACTTCAGATGTCAGTTGCAAGTACTGGGTCCCCAGGTTACCCACCCTTCTGTCCCACTTGGCTGCAAATCAGGTTCCCATGACCCCCTCCCAGGTTCAGTCATTGGCTGTAGCAGCTCACAAAACTCAGGGAAACGCTTTACTTCCTACTACTGGTTTATTATAAAGGATATTGTAAAGAATGCAAATGAACAGTCAGATGAAGAGGTACACAGGGCAAGGTCTGGAAGGGTCCTGTGCACAGGAGCTTCTGTCCCCGTGGAGTTTGGGGTGCACCACGCTCTGACACAGGGATGTCCCCACCAACTCAGAAGCTCTCCGAATTCTGTCATCTAGGATTTTTGAAGGTTCCACTACGTAGGCATGATCGATTAAATCATTGGCCATTGGCTTGTACTCAATTACCAGCCCATGTCTCCTCCCCAGAGGTCTGGGGGTGGGGCTGAAAGTCCCAACCTTCTAAACATAGCAGCCCCCCCCAACGTCCTCTAGAGTCTGAGACACCCCATTAGGGTTGACTTAGGTGTGGCTGAAAGGGTTTTCTTATGAATAACAAAAGACCTTCATCTCACACCATCACTTGAAAAATTCCAAGGTTTTAGAAGCTCTGCCAGGAACTGGAGATGAAACAAATGTATATTTCTCATTAAATCACATTTACAAAACCCTGTGGCTATGTGTCTTGGGTAGTCTATTAAAGTACAGGCCGGGCGT
>CAUYPO010102214.1:0-15941 GCA_963574435.1 Cheirogaleus major
ATTTTTTCTATATATTTTTAATTGGCCAATTAATTGCTTTCTATTTATAGTAGAGACGGGGTCTTGCTCTTGCTCAGGCTGGTTTCGAACTCCTGAGCTCGAGCGATCCGCCTGCCTCGGCCTCCCAGAGAGCTAGGATTATAGGCGTGAGCCACTGCGCCCGGCCCTGAAGAACTTTTTGAAGCATTTCTTGTAAGGAAGATCTAGGGTGATGAATTCCCTTGGCCTTATGTCTTTATGTCACCTTCATTTATGAAGGAGAGTTTTTCTAGATGTATTATTCTTAGTTGGCAGTTTTTTTTTTCTTTCAGCATTTTGGAATACATCATCCCACTCCCTTTTGGCCTGTAAGACTTCTGCTGGAAAATCTGCTGATAATCTAATGGAGGATCCCTTGTATGTGATAACTTACTTCTATCTTGCTGCTTTCAAATTTCCTTTTGTCTTTGACTTTTGACAGTTTGGTTCTCATGCATTTCAATGTGGGTTTCTTTAGGTTCATATTTGATATCCTTTGGGTTTCTTGGATCTGGATGTCCATTTCCTTCCCCAGATTTGAGAAATTTTCTGTAATTACTTATTTGAATAAGCTTTCTCATTCTTCCTCTCACTTTTCTCCCTGCACCTCTCTCAGTCTTCATTAACTGGCCTTGTACAGGAAAAGACCCTCACCAATCAGCATGGTCTGAGATTCTGGGGGCCTCTACAAATGCCTTCCTTCCCCAGGGAGAAACAGGCAGCCATGATTTTTGTCTGTTTGCTCTGTGCTGAGCCAAGGGTGGGGGAAAGCTATGGCATATCCCAGTCCAAGCCACTTTCTCTGTTCTCTCCCAAGTAACCAGATTATCCTGGATCCATTAGAGCTCCGGGACTGGTGAGACAGATGCTAGTTCTTTGGGCAGCCCTGGAGTAGTTGGGGTACTAGACACATATATCAACTCTTTCTCTCCCAACAGGGAGGCTGAGAGCTGGGATTTCATCTTCTTGCTCTGTGCTGAACACAGGAGAGGACCAATGACATCTACCAAATGGATATCTGCTATGTCCATTTTCCTCTGGATGGCTAGACTTTGCCAAACCTGTCAGAGTTCCAAGACTGGCAAAAGATGAGCCAGTCCTTTCTGGAGCCCATTCAGAAAAGTTAAGAGTTCTGTGAACCAATTCCTTCCCTTCTCTGAGTGAAGCTGGGAGCTAGGGGATCACTTCCTGATTATATGGTGCTGTGCCAGGGACAGTGTCTTCAGCAAGAGGGTGTCTTGAATATTTCTACTAGTTTCAGTGAGTGAGCTTCACATTCTCCTGGGGTGTAGGAGCCTTTCAATTAGTTTCTGATTTCTCAGAAAGGAAGTTTGTCCATGAATTGTTGCTGAATCAGTGTGAGTGGGTGGGTGGAAGACAGAGTCCAAGCTTCCTACTCTTTTACCCACCGACATTCTTCTTTTTCTTTTTGTTGGGGTAGCAGCCACTGATATGGAATTGCTCTTACCCTTTAGGGGAAAAACATACATTGATATAGATTATCCACTAAAATGGAGCATTAGCTCCTCTTTCAGATGCTTTTTATAGATGATACCTACAGGCGAAAAAAGGGTCCCTGAATTCAGAAGAGATTAACCTGTAAGAACAAAGGCACCATTTATTAATATGTACTTAGGGAGATTTGGGAAATTTGAACATGATGACCAGGGTTTAGCCTCTGAGAGGTAGGGCTGGAAAACCTTAACTAAAAAAAGTTAGTACTTCATTAATTCTAATATTTCTGAAGTAGTTATAGAAGGAATCAAGAAGGCTGCTAATCAAGGAACTCAGAAGAATTCAATTCTTTTTCTTTTTCACAAGAGAAAAAGTTATGGAATTTGAAACGAGTATTAATTATCACAAGTATGTTTTCTAAGGAGGTAGAATAGAATACTCAGTTTTTATGATTCGGACAGCATTCCACTCAGAACTATATTCCTTCCTTGGTCTTATTCCATTTTTCTTTTTTTGTTTTTTCTGTCTTTCTTTAAAAAAAATAGTCAAAACCTACTGAATGACTGCTGTGTGCAAAGCACTGTGCTAGGTATCTTGGTCACAATGGGGAACAAAATTAGAACAGTCCCTTGCTATGTGAAGCTTAGATACTATGATGATAGGAAAGGATACATTTTTTTTTAGTGCGACTTAATTGAGATTCTGATTTATGCATTAATTTAGGATGACTTTGTTAATGTGAGTCCCCAAGAGGCTGATTATCTAGATACATGGATCAAATTGCGTTTCTAAACCTATTAAACTAAGAGCCAAACTATGGTGCCTGGAGACCCAGTGAAAGCACTGTCACTCTTGACATTACTTCTGGGTGCTTGGGGAACCTGTAGCCTTCTGATTTCAAGATTGTTCTTTTTTAAGCACCAAAGGAGGCAAGAAAAGCTTCATCTTTCTTTGCTGTACCCCTATTAATAAAAGGATTTGTTCTGTAAAATTTAGATTCAGTCAAAAGGCTGCACTCAAGGATCCAGAAGGCCACATGTGGTCCCAAGGCCACAGGTTCCCCACCCCTGCATGGCGTTGGAGGAAATTCTTATCCCAATTCCTACATACCACTACACAGAGGCGCTCACTGAAAAATAAACATTGATTTTTGTTTTTATTTTTAATGGCAATGTCTGCTGACATATCCCTAATATTCCTAGTATTGTGCATGTACAACCCAGGAAAAAAGTAAAATAGCATAAGAGGGTGATAGAAACAGATGGATATGAGGCGGATTTTTCAAATTAGAAAAATTGGCATTAGAAGGCAGTGGATATAATCCAATAGTTAAAGAAAGTATAATTAAAACCATGATTTCATAGCATCAATCATGCCTTTTGTATTTCAAGTTTCACAAATTCATCCTATTATATTTTTATTATTTTATATACTGAAATTACCAAAAGCATTGATCTAAATCTACCATGTGATTATAAATTTCTTTAGAAGTCATGAAGTCCTTCACAAATTATTCATTTACTCAAGATTAAGTGTTATATTGGCTATTATATTCTCTAATAAATCCTTTTATTGATTATTTATATAAATGATTTACACATTAAACTACCTTTTTAGCTTGCTGCTTATTTATTAAGTCTTAAGCCCTAAAAAGATGAGATGAGATTTTAAAAAATGCTTGAGATAATATATTTTACATGAACTGAATGATTCAAAAACAACTGTAAAAGCAGCAAATCCAATAGCATCGACTTAGAATTGCTGAATGAGTTCCATCCATGTGGTTTAAAATTGTCCTCTATTTTTATTTTGCAAATTTTACCCAACACTTCAGAACTATATATTTTCCTTAATTACTCTGACCCTATGATGAGCATAAAAATAAGATAGCACGAGTATACCATGATGTACTTATGCAGAAAACTCACATTGGACTTTGCAAATGCATGCAAAACATGTCCCCAAGGCTTCCTTTTTCTGGTCTCATTTTTTTCAGGGCACAGCTCTGGAAATGATCAATAGATTGTCTCCCTTTGAAGTCTATGGCTCCAGTTGAAAAAGACTTCAACCAGAAGTAGATATTTATTTTCTTTGTGCCCACAGAATACATGCTTATTAATATTAAAAGTTTTATTTTAGTACTGTGACTCATTACAATAATAGTAATAATACTGTTAAGAAATTGGCATCATGTTTATATTAATGCTTGACTGGGTTATAACACCACATTGTTATGGAATATGATAAGTCATTACTTAGATTAGATTGAGTAAGGCCATACAAAAAATTGCAGAGGCAACAGGCAAGTACATTCTTAAAATAGCTAAAATTTAAGTGCTTACTATGTGGCAAGCACTAGATCAAATGCATTATGTGTATTCACTCATTTAATCTGCATGACAACTTGGAAAATATTACTAGATGCTATTATTCTCCCCATTTTAGACAAAGGAGGTGGAGTCAGAGAGATTAAGTAATTTACCAAACTGATATGGCAAGTGTCAGCATCTGAACCCAGTCTTTATCATCAAGCTAGGCTAGTGCCTGGTAATTTCACAGAATCACAAATACTGTGATTGTGAACACCAAAGAGAAATCAGGGATCATTTATTTGAGTTCTTTTTAGTTTGTTTTTTTGTTGTTGTTGTTGTTTTGTTTTGTTTTTGAGACAGAGTCTTGCTCTGTTGCGCAGGCTAGAGTGTAGTGGTGTCAGCTGAGCTCACAGCAACCTCAAACTCCTGGGCTCAAGTGATCCTCCTGCCTCAGCCTCCTGAGTAGCTGGGACTACAGGCACACCCATGCCTAGCTAACTTTTCTATTTATAGTAGAGTCAGGGTCTCACTCTTGCTTAGGCTGCTCTTGAATTCCTGACCTCAAACAATCCGCCCCATCAGCCTCCAGAGTGCTAGGATTACAGGTGTGAGTCACTGCACCCGGCCTCTTTTAAAATTCATAACCTCTGTTTTTCCAGGCTCATGGTTAAAACTAACATCGCAAAAGAGTACTGGTGGGCAGTGTTTATGCCATACCATGAGAGGTGAGGGGGCTTTAGCTACCAAACTTGAGAAGTTCTGGTCTTCCCAATAAGACCATGTCTGTGGGAGACAGAGGTATCATACCCAGATGGTCTTCAAGAGTGGTCGCCCAGCAACCTGCTGATTATTGTTTTCTTTTCCACATCAGTCTGCCCAAAGGGATAGAATGCTCTGATTACGGAGACTTGAGTACTCTGATCCCTGAAACAGCATGTGTTTTTACAAATTAACAGACTGATATTTATCTATATAGTCTCTGCCCTGTGAATCTATCACATCACACACACCCCTAGCTGTCCTGCATTAGATGTAAGAGGAAAGCTAGAGGGCCCGGTGACCACCACAACCGCCACTGGACTCAAAGTCCCTCCCTTTTCCCATCCTCTCACTGTGCTTGGATCAAGCCGCTGTGCCTTAGGATGGAGTTTCCATCTTCCCTCAAACAAATAGACCCTGGTGGCCTGCCCTTGTGCTCCCAACCCATGTCCCGCAGAACTTCAGGCTCTCCAAGTGGGTCATAGTTACAAAAAAAAGCAAAAGCAAAAATAAAACAAAACCCTAAAAACAACAATAACAATAACAATAGTTATATCTAAATCCAGGAGTAGCTATGATAAATAACGTTAGCTCAGAGGGTTTAGATGGGAATCAAGGAGACAGCTAGAGCTGAGCAGGACCCCTCCCATTCTCCTGATTCTCAGCTCTGTGCTGCCTCCTGCTGGTCGACTGTCACAGCCCACTCCAAAGGTGCCATGATGATGTTCTCCCTTCTCCCTTCCCTCAGAAGAAGCAGAAGCATGATAAACTGATTCACTGAGAGTCAGAAAGAAATTTTCTTGCCCATATTTTAGACTTAGTTTTCAAACTAATTTGTCCAAATATTTTGAGGAAAGATGGCGCTATCAAAAATTTTAACTTATGTCATGATTGCATTACAAATAAATTTAAAAGGTTCATTTCCATATTATTTGGTATTCTAAAAGGTGAGAAAAATAAGTATAGTAGCCTCTGAAACACATTGCTGTATATGCCTCTGGCGAATTATTTTCAAGAAACACCAGAGAATCTTAGAATTCTTCCTTTCTAGATTATATTGTTTGTAAATTGTATTGACCTTCAAGTCTGTGAGAAGGACACAAATATTGGCAACATAATACTGTCATATAAAAATATTGTTTCTCTTTAAAGCATTTCAGAGGAATGGGCTATATACTTGGTATGCATTTTTTTCACTTTCTCCTGACCTGTTCCTCCTAATAATGTACGTGCATGCAACTATCATGTGACAATGTAAGTCAAGTGGAATTGCTGCTTTCAATCTGAAGCTTTAGAAGCAAGTGCCGAAAATTTTATATATATTCATACATATATGCACACATACATACATCTGAATATACAATTATATAGTAATCACTATAATCGACTAAACTTTAAACAGCTATATGAGGGGAAGAATGTTCCGGTCAAAGGAATCCCACATAATGTAATTCAAGTTAAAAAACAAGTATAAACTTAGAAATCGTCTTTCTAAATTCATAAGCCAAGAACAAAGGGTCAATTCCCTATTTCTTTAGTTTACCCTAAGAGATGGAGGGTTCTGGTCACTTAAAACTTTGCACAATTTAAGTTTCAACCAAGTTTCACAAGACACTTGCCACAGCAGTGAATTTGACCCCAAGAGGAAATAGCGATTCTGTAAATGTCAACTCTTGATTGCAATCTACAATATGGTCTCGGAACCAACTGTTCTCCACCACAGGTGCAACAGATGGTATCACTCTCCAGTGCTCACTCAGAGGCCTTTGTTCTGCCCTTTTTACCAGTGGTCAAAAAAGCAACACTTTGGTGAACTGTGATCTTCTCAGAGGGCAGAGGTTTTGGCTCCCATTTCAATGGTCGGGTAGTTCACAGTGGAGAGAACCAGGACATTTTCAGGTCATGCCACTGTCTTTAGATTGTGAGAAGAAAGAACAGAACAAGCCTCTGCAGGGTTCATGTGGTATCTATTGAGATGAGATATGTGCTGGATTTTGTGTTCTTGGTTTTTTTTTTTTTCATAAATTCATCTAAGTATGATTTCCTCTGCTTTGGAATTAAAGACATCTATGATATGAGAGAAAAGACATTCTACCTCTTAAGTCATGGTGATGTCTACAGAATCCTCTGGACAAAATCTACTAAAAGCAGTAATATTAAAAATAGATAATGAAGGGAGTCCAATTTGGAATGATAGGAAAATTCAGACACATTGTCAAAATCATCTAGGAAAGTTAGTGAATGGGGGTTTAAAAATGTAAGAAATGTAAATGTAAGAATTTAGAATTCCTGATCTTAAATCTAAATGGTAACTTAAATTACTTCAAATACATAAATTGTTTTGATAATGCCAGAAATGTAAGCAATCATCTATTTTCTTCCTCTATTACATGTGAATTTTACCAGGAAGGCTTCAAGATGTAAACTACACAAAGAACATCTTTCTTACCATAAACAGTGATATACTCCAGCGGTTTACCAAAGAACAGGCAGTGCAGGGAGATATCATAGAATTTCAGCATAGTTAAAATCCCCCAATGAGTTCACAGGAATCTAATACAACTTGCATCATGGAAGTCAAATAGCTTTTCCCTAAGTGCTTTCAGTAAAAAGAAAATCACCATTTCAAAAGGCAAACCATTCTGTTTTCAAATAGCTTGAATCATTAGACTGTTCTTTCTCATTTTAAGGTTGAAATTTATCCCCTGTAACTTCCATCCCTTAGCCTACTCTCTAGAACTATAAAAATAAGATTTTTCCTCTTCTATATTAAATCCCACTAGACACACAAAGTTCACTATTTTATTCTGCGTAAGTCTCTCCTCTTTCTTGGAAAAATATCCCTATTTCCTCAAAGCATCCATAACATAATCAATAATATTTCATTCCTCATTTATCCTCTCTGTGCTCAAGTTTGATCTTTTGAAATCTCTAGCACATTCCTATGTCTTAAAACTCTCTTTTCCTCTTTTACCTCTGAGTGTTTCCCCTCTTAGAAACAAGCAAGCAAGCAAGTACTCTCTCTTTCTTTCTTACCCTCTAGGTTTCATTTTATTTCTCCTTTAAAGTCAATGTTTTTGATAAAGTATTTCGTGCTCACTTTTCCCACTTCCTCCCTTCCAAAACCACTGCAATCTGGTGTCTATTTTCACAACCTGCTGAAATTATTTATGGTAATGTCACTGTTGACCCTTAGTAGTGAGTTGGCAAAGGAGCCTGAGAGTGGACCAAGGTATCAGACAGGTGTGGTTTCTGGGATCCACCAATTGCAAGTTGTGTGACCTTGACAATCTATTTAATTTCTCTCAGTCTTAGTTCTAGAAGCTGCCTCCTGATACATCTGATTATAGTTTATTGGCCAGAACCTAGTGATCTGGCCACACCCAGCTGTACTGGAGAGAGGGAAATGTAGTTTGGCTTAGTTAAAAAATGAAGATATGACTTATTATGGAAGTAGGTCAACTAGCAGTCTGCCACAATCTGCCACGAGTGCTACAATTCAACATTGTGTTATCCATCTTACCATACATAGACTACACTCAACTCTCTCTAAGGGAGGTATGTTAGTTTTCTAGGGATGCCATAATAAACAAATAAAACCATAAGCTGGACAGCTTAAATAATATAAGTTTATTGTCTAACAGTTCTGGGGGCTAGAAGTCCAAGATCAAGGTGTTGGCAAGGTTGGTTCCTTCCAAGGGCCAGGCCTCTCTCCTTGGCTTATAGATGGCTATCTTTATGGTTACATGGTATTCTCCCATGTATTTCTCTTTTGGGTTCAAATTTCTCTCTTTTATAAGGACAATAGTCATATTGGATTAGGGGCCCACCCTACTCTAGTATGATTTCATTTTACCTTAACTAATTACATAGGCTACAACCCTATTTCCAAATAAGGTCACAGTTTGAGATACTTGGGGTTAGAACCTCAACAAATGAATTTTGGGGGAGACATAACTCAGCCCATCATAGAAGATAACCACTATTTTCTATGCAGTTATTGAAATTAACCCTGAATCTAGGATCCTTTAGGTTGAGTGCCCACACCTGGTTCAAATGGTTGTGGCTGGTGTGCTGGAGAGGAGGGTGGGACATGGTACAGTCGTGACTGCCTTTGTCTGCCAGGTGGCCAGTAATGTGCTCAAGATGGTTTCCCTTAGAAGTGGCCATGATCAGGTTCATCTGCACCATAGATGTGCTGGCTAAATCTACTGACCATGCCACCTGCCTAAGAGCCCCCTTTACTTAAACACAAGCATATTTAACAGAGGGAGCACTTGCTCTGCAGAGCAGCAAATGCTCCCTCTGTTGATACATCTTTTCTTTAGACATTTGTGTGGCTTAGTCAAGTTCCGTCCAAATATTTCAGATTCTGTTCAGGTTGACCTTCACAGAAAGGCCTTTCCAGGCCACCCTATCTAACACGTCCCTCTAGATGTGTCTCCCCCATCACTTTTTAGCCCCTTATGATGTTTTGTTTTTCTTTCATAGCACGGATCACTACCTAAAATTAGATTAAACATGCCTCTGTTTATTCAACTCTAATGCCCTACCTAGAATATAAACTCCATGATGGCAGAGACTTTGTATATTCTGTTCACCTCTGTAGCTTCAACACCTAAAACACAGTGCTCAATAAATCGTTGTTGAAGGAATGAATAAATTCTTCAATGTTTTGTTTACATTATGTAGATCTTATAATCAGTAGATGAAAAATATTCTGAGAGTGGGAGAATGAGTTCTCTAAAATTTTCTTGTGGGCTGATATTTCTGTGAGGTTATAATTCTGTGACCTGTGAGTTTAGTAAGCATACAGACATATGGCTGTTTTGAGGCTTTGCCTAGTTTTGAGGATTCCACTAAACTTTTCCAGTTTCTCTGTTATACATGCACCAAGGCATAGGTTCTTATTAGAGCAATGTTTTCAAACTATGGGTTAGGATTCATTAGGGGTCACGAAATTAATTTAATGGATCACAGCTAGCATTATTTGAAAAAGAAAAAGAAGAAACAGACTAGAATAGATATCAGAACTTGTCACTTATTATAAGAATAAATATTATTTTGTAAAATTTAATTCAATTTTATATATCTATGTCCACGTGTACTGTGTTGCAAAGTAAAATATATTTCCTACTATGGGTCATAGTTGAAAACAGCCACTGCTTTTGTCCTCAGGGAACAGAAATTGAAGGAGCTTATCTTAATGTAATTTTTTACCTATTGAATTTTAACTCATTTCTTCAATTCAGTTCTTTTGAGGAGAGAACAATTTGGTTAACATTTATTGTTTTTCAAAACAATCTCTGCCCTTGAAAAGCTCATGTTCTAGCAGGGAAACTGGAAATACTGTGTAGTATGGAAGATTCAACATATAGCACAATTTTACAGGAGTCCAGAGCAGGGAACAATTCATTTTGCCAGGAGAATTTCCTAAGAAATATGTTCACCGTTAGTTTGGGGAGATGCATATATCTGAAGCTCATGAAAAAAGCATTGAAGACAAGTTTTGTTTCTTTCACACTTTTGATTAGCCCAAGCCCAGGTGGAGGAACAATCCTGGATTTCTAGCTATTGAAACTGTTCAGAGCTTGATAGCATTTGGATGCATTTTAATTTGAGATATATATATATATATATATATATATATTTCTCCCTTCATAGTTTTGTGTATGGAATTATCCACAGGAATAATCAGATAACATGTATTTGTTCTGGCACCCTTAGGAGTATAATAACAATTTTAATGTAGATTTTAGGAATTGTAGTTTAACTCATTTTTCAATTCAGAATTGTTTTCGTTTACGGAGGACTAGTCCAATTACATGTCTTTCCATATGATGGCTATTGTCATCAGCACCCCACATTGTGCCACCCATACTTACTAGATTTTTCAGGGTATTCTCATTACCATATAATTTTATTTCTTTTTAAAAAGAGAATACATTAAATATTCAACAAAGTATCATTGGACATCTACATATTTGTAATAATTTGATACAGAAAAAATAAAAAATACTAAACATCCTTTTTCACACGAAGAATCCTGATTTTGGGGCTCTAAAATATGGCAAATAGACTCAACAGTAGCACTCATCAATTACGGAATTATTACTGGGCGTCAGTGTCTATCACTCAGAAATTTGGGTTGCAAGTGGTGGAAACCAGAACCACAGCTGGCTTGAGAGGTAACGGGAAGGGTCTACCTGTCTCCACTCTGCTGTTCTCTGCGTGTTGCTTTCACTCTCTCACACTGGCTTTCACTACATAGCGGGGAAACAGCTGCTGGCAGCTTTTCTCCTCATTCCTCCCAGTTGCACCACTAGGAGGGACCAAAACTCTCTCTCACACTCCAGTCCTGAGGAAACAAACAAAAACTATAGCTTGAGGAAAAGTTTGAATTATTTCCACAGAAGTCAGGTACTCCACCCTGGACCAATAAACTGCATCTGGGGGTGATAGTCTTACAAATCCAGTTTCTGTCAGATGAACATCCCTGGGCCAATCAATGGTGGTGACTAGGTGGGATTTTTAAGAAAGCAGCAATTTCCCTTTTAAGCATATGGCTAAGTAGAGGTGATATTTTAGACGGATCAGACCATAAACGTTCATTACAGTAGCATAACAGTAAGTAGCTTACCCATATTACTTAAGAGAATCCAGCAGTGGTATACAGGTAACACTTAAGACTCAGCTCAGTCTACCATCAATTTGTTTTGTCCCCATGTACAGAAATACAGGTGCTTTGGGGCCTATATTTGCGGTAATTCTTGAGGGGAAGCCTGATGAATCCTAGATATTCTGGTCTTATTTGCTAATCATGAAGGAACAGGTTTTACTAATATTAACAGCTACTATAGAATGTACTATCAGAAAACTCCACAAGAAGGTTTACCTTGAATTTTTCTGTGTAAAAATGCAGCTTTGACCTATTCTCCCCATATGGGCTGACCCTCCTTTTCTGCTGCTCCTAACAGCTGCTCTGAAGGTTACAGCTCTGTTGCTTACACAGCTGCTCTAGCAGAGCGGCCCAGGCATAGCTCCAGCCTTCAGGCTGTTTGTTAACCCCTTACCAGCTCTTTCAGAAGCCTAGTGAGAGAAGCTTATTTTATAGAGAGGAACTTCTGCTCTAATTCTGGTCCAGCCCATGGAACTGATGATATTGGGAGCCGCCCCTTCCTTCCTCCCTCCCTTCCTTTCCTTCCTTCCTTCCTTCCTTCCTTCCTTCCTTCCTTCCTTCCTTCCTTCCTTCCTTCCTCCCTTCCTTCCTTCCTTCCTTCTTCCTTCCTCCCTTCCTTCCTTCCTTCCTTCCTTCCTTCCTTCCTTCCTTCTTCCTTCCTCCCTTCCTTCCTTCCTTCCTCCCTCCCTCCCTTCCTCAGTTCCTCGCACATGAGGGAGAGCAGGTTGATTTGGTTTCCTTTTTAAAAGGAATGTTACCTGTTATCCCCCCTTTGTCCTCTGTCACAACTCTGGACTCAGCTTGTGTTTTCACTTTACCCTTTTCCCTTAGCAGCATTTCAATTTAAAAATTCCATTAATTTAAAAAATAAGCTCTAGCATGTTATAATTTATTTTAATATTTTTTCTACATATCACAATTCGATTTGTCAAATGTTACTGCCAGAGATATAACAAGGCAAAGATAGATTGTTGGCTGTCATTTCAGATTGGTGACACACTTAGATGTATTATAGTGACAACAACATGAGAAGTAGACTGGATTCTAGAAAGATATGAAAATTGTCTGCTCAATCAAAACAACCCACAATTGAAGTACTCTTAAATATGATGGCTTTATTGACATCATTTGATATAAGATAAACGGCATATAAATGCTATTTTAGTTTGCTCCAATCAAGAAACTATGAATGACAGAAGTGGTTTATTCAAGTATTTATCATGTCAGACATGTGCTAGTCATGAAGGTATATAAGTAAACAAGACTGATATTGTCCCTGATATGATGGAACTTACTATTTAGTGTAAGAGACATTAAATAAATATTTCTCCAAGTCACTAAACTACAATTCTTATGAGATTTGTGAAACAAACATACAGGATGAGATGAAAATATGTAATACGGGGATAATTCCTAGTCTGGTATTTGGGTGAGGGGGGAATTGTAGGGATGGTTTCTCTGAGGCAGGGACAAATAAGGATAGACTGAAGGTGAGCATATGTTGGCTAGACGAAGGGAGAGAGAAATAACACGTGTCGAGGCCACAGTCTCAGAAAGGACATCAGCATATGTGAAGAACTGAAAGACGGGTTAGAGTACAGTGTGGGGAGGAAAAAGAGGAAACATGGCATAAGGCAAGACTTGAGACCCATGACAGGCCTTTTTGATCATATTAAGGATTTCTGAGTTGATTTTTCATGAAGCTCTATCAGTCAGCTATTGCTGTGTAACCAACCACTGCCAAATCTCAGGAGCATAAGACAAGCATTTATTTCTTGCTCACACAAATCAATCAGGTGGGCTTGGCTTCAGGCTGCAGGTCTGAGGGTCAGCTAGTGTCTCTACTCCTATTACATTCTGGGGCCTAGGCCTCAAGGCCAGTAGCTACCTGAGTGAGCTCTTTTCATGGTGACGGCAGAAGCCCAAAAGAGTAAGTGTGACAGCAAGCAACAGGCTTCTGCTTGTGTCACATGAACTACCCCGTCACTGGCCTCAGGAAGTCACACGGCCAAGCCCAGCACCAATGGGAACAGAGGTATATTCTTCTAAAGGAGGGTTTTAACCTAGAAGTGGTGGAGAGAGATAGATTTGGTTTTAAAACAGCTATATTGATTGGTGTGAAGAGTGAATTAGAGGATTCAAGAATAATTGTAGGAAAACAAGTAAGGAGATTACTGTGCTATTATAAGGGAGAGATCATGGTGGCTTGAACTAGACAGTGTGAATGGAGTTGGATTGGATGAATTAAAATATACATAGTAGATAGAAATACCAAGATATGTTGAGAGAGAAGGAAATGTCAAGAGCATCACTCTGGTCTTTGGTTAGCTCCTGTGTGGGTGGAGGTACTACCCATTGTGATAGAAAAAGAGAAACTTTATCAGGGGAGATTATGAGTTTATTCTTATCTCTACTAAATTTTTGGAGGGAAGGTAGATGTTTAAGTGAAGAATCATCTGTGACATCATTATGAATCATACCTTACATATCCAGTGCTTATTTTCATAATTTCTCCAGAATAGTTACCATTATACTCATGTTTGCTAGCAATTAGAAGAGACTGCAAGTGGATATTTCAACAATAACAAATAAATTTAATTTGATAGAGCTTAAAGATCATTTACTCTACTCCTTTCATTAGTCAAAAAACACCCAGAGAAGTATTTTATTCCCTCTTTAATAGATGCATTATTTTTAAGAAGCATAGCCTATGTGGACCAATTAATAAACATGTTTATGGACCATTTATGGAATGTGTCATACTTTATTAATTGTATGGTATAGAAAATAACTATTAGTAGTAATTATGACAGTGACAGTAGCAAACATTTTGTAATTTTTAGGTACTAGGCATTGTATGAAGTACTTTTCATGCATCATCTCATTTATTCTTTACAAAATAATGAGGTTATGAAGAAACTGAGATGTATAAAGGTTAGTAAAGCTGCCAATGCCTATGGTCTTAATTATTATGCTATATCATTTTCATTCCTAACTTCAAGGAACCAAAAATATGGTGTGTGGTGAAGGGGCAGACACTATAAAAACACTTGGACAATTGTAAGGAAAACAATTAAATACTAAGTTTGGGTGTTACAGACCAGAAACTTATAAACTTGCATAGCTTGGGGAATTCAAACTAGAAGGATAATATTGTAGGCTTTATGTAAAGTTCAGTCATCTCAGGATCAGGATAATCTTTTCCATTGGGCATCCTATAGAGATTGTTTAATATGATCGAATTTTGACCTTTTGTATAAATCGACTGTTTTGGGACATAAACCTTGTGAGCTTTGTCAGAATCCCTTGACTACTTCCTTCTTGTTCTTGTTTGGCACTCTGCCTACACTGGGATCCCTTTCGCTTTTGGACTTGGATGGAACCCCTCAAGGTACAGCATAGACTGTAGAGTCCTGAGCAATTATCCAGAGAATGGAGGTGTCAGGGAGTGATATCCTCTCGGAGTAAATCTTATAGATGGGAGACGGATAAATTCTCCCTCCTTTCTCTCTCTCATGGACCACTTTGAGGTCTGGTTTCTCCTTACTACCCTCTGAGAGCATTCCCATGTGCTGTGCAAACCCATCTAATCCACCTCTAGGATCGTCATCCTGACCTGGAGATGGGCGCTGTGCTCTGAGGGCAATGCTGTGCACCTCACCTGAATTCACCTTTTCCATCACCCTTGCTGCTCATGGTTGGTTGCTCTCACATAAAACATTAGCACCTTAATCACTGCTTTTGGCTCTATTTTCTTGAAAACATGGGTGAAGAAAACATTTAAGGTTTCATCTCTTTGCAACTGACATCAAGATTTCATCATACGTAATAATTTTTAATTTTCTTGAGGCAAGAAGTTGAATCATGTGCCCATCAAATTTGGTGGGTGGGATCAAGTCACTGAGAGAGTGAGTGAACTCTGAAAAGTGCTAAAATTCTGCATCACAGTGGGGCTTGATTAGTCTATATTCATTCTTCATCACACTTTTGGGTATAAATCACATACTATAGTGTTCTCAAAAAGTATTAGGATATCAGTGACACATGCATTAATGCAACACATATGTTACTTGATTGGTGATTGGCTCTGGGACACCAAGAACTCGTAGCTCTATAGGCTTGCCCTGGTCATTTCAATAATCTTTGAAGAATATACTTTTATATGATAGAATTTTGTGGATCCCACTTATAGGACTATGGTCAGTTTTAAATATATTTCATTCCATTGTTACATTAAAATAAATGGGCATATTATGCATTAGAATGCAAAACTGTATGTGAATTTTAGAAGAGAAAATACAAGACTTCAAAAAAATAGTGTACTTGCCATAGGCTACTTTGAGATAACATGCCCAGTTCCTCCTGGAGTTCTCACTTATTCGAAGTAATTAGGTTGGAAAATCTGAGAAACATTCCGTGGTGTATGTATAATTTTCTCCCATTGAATATATTTGTACATCTACAAAGTGAATTAAAAAGTGTTATTTGAAAAACTTCCCTCATGTCTGTTCTAGGGGGAGGTAACAGAATTGTTTGTCAAAGAAAGATTTCTTTTTAGTTTGGCCAAAAAAATTTTTAGTGGGCCTTTTGGTTCGCAAAGTTAAGTAAATCCCAGAGGCTAGTCTAGAAGGGAAAGGTTGAAACAGAGAGAGGTGGAACTCCTTCCTCTAGTAGTGTAAATAGATGTCATTCAGCATAGGTTAGTAACTCTTGCAGAC
>CAUYPO010102218.1:0-11331 GCA_963574435.1 Cheirogaleus major
TGTTCCACAAGGGCTGAGTCTGTTTTGCTCACCACTGCATCCCCAGCACCTACAACAGTGCCCAGCACATGCAGTGAATATTTGTTGAATGAATAAATGAGTCAGGACCAAAATCCATGCCTTCAGACCCCTAGCACAACATCCTGCCTGCCCTGGTTCAGTTCTTGGTGGTCACATCCTTCAGTCAGAAGAAAACACCTACAAATCTAAAAACAAAATAATACACGTTAGCTACTCTATGTCTATTTTACCGCCCATGGCTGTCTTCTATAGCACTGAGGATAAAGTACCTACCCAAAAGTTAACACCTGGTTTGCGTAACAGCTGTTTCATTAGAGAGCTTCTCAGTGATCTGATTTTATGGCTGCTATTAATACTTTAGACCCTTTTGCCTTTCTAGGCAAGAGACTGATATGTCACGATTAACTCCTGACCAACGAGACTGAGTTAACCAATCTTGAAAATTAGCTTATTCAGATGTTTTCCTGAGCTGGGTATAATAAGGAACTACTTCATATTAATTGAACTGATGTTGTAAAACTTTCCAGAAGTATTCTGAATGAATTTTAAGGATACTTTGGCAAAAGACCAAATGTACTTGAGAATTTCACAGGAGATAATATTGTAATAATGCCACGTTGTACATTACTGACTTCATACATTAACTGACTTCAGAAATGATAGAATAAACCAAGACAATAAGTCAAGCTTTATACCTAGCAATAGGTATGCAAGCCTCATTTGTATTCACTCTATTGTAATTGCTTTTTTTATCATTTAAAAACATTCCCCTAAACACATTTAACACTGAAGTAGCCATAGTTTGAAATATCACTTTTTTAGCCCAACACTGATAAAAGTGATTTGGAGGGTTGGGAATAAAAATGAATCTGAAGCTTCACCATGCATCACGCAGAAAGGATTTCCTTCTGAGACGGAGGCTTCCTACACTACAGTCTCCAAGCATAGATAAGATAAAAATCTAAACCTGGTCCACTTAACCCTTTTTCAGAACCAGAGTCTCATGGAGTCTTTGCTCTAAAAATGAGTATCTACCCTTTGTTTTTAGGAGATCTTAAATGTTGATTCAAGAATCATGATTTATCTTGTTTTCTAAGAGAAAAAGTAATGTAAGTTCAATCAGTGCTTGAAGGAGGCTCTGCAGTGCAATGTGGATGAAAGAGAAATGTGAAGAGGGTCTCTGCAGATAAGGGGAACCCTCAGAGAAGAAAGGAGCTGGCAAAGATCAAAGGAAGCTAGAAGAAGGAAACGCTCTGCCTGGGACTGCAAGACAAATAATAACTAGGACATATTTGGACAGAGTGTCCATAAAAATTATCACTAATCTCAGCCCCAAATACACACACTATGAACACTGTATAAAAGTCATCTTATCGCATTTTCTAAGTCAGAACATTCTTGCTTATTGCAAAAGTTATCTGTGGCACTACAGGGACCCCATTCCCAGGCCAGACTTGAGCTGTTCTCCACCATGCACAAAGCACTCCGTTCCCGTCTCCGAATGTAAGTAAATGTACCACTGAAGTATCTGTCATTTGAAAAATCTCTTTTCACTTATTTTAGCCCAACACTGACAAAGTGACTGAGAGAGTTGAGAATAATAATGAATTTGAAGATTTGCTATGCATCATGCAGGATCTTTTAAAAACTAGTTTTCCTAAATGTTTCTGTCGTCACAATGAGCACCATGTGTTTCAAGTTAACGTGCAAAATCAGAGAACTCTAGAGATGGAAAGGGGCCTCACAGGATTCTTTAATTCAGAGAAAAATGGGTGCTGAAGGCTCAACTAACTTGCTCATCACCTTGATTCGATTCATGCGGTGAGAGTAATAAAGACAGCACTAACTGAGAAATGAAGCCTGCAGGGGTCCTCAAACTTTTTAAACAGGGGGCCAGTTCACTGTCCCTCAGACCGTTGGAGGGCCAGACTATAGTTTTAAAAAAACTATGAACAAATTCCTATGCACACGGCACATATCTTATTTTGAAGTAAGAAAACAAATGGGCAAAAACACCCGCATGTGGCCCGCGGGCCATAGTTTGAGGATGCCTGCGTATTCTGTCAGGTACTTTGGTCTTAGAAAATACTACTGGTACTACAGAGTAATCAGTCCTACTCACCCTCTGTAACTCAGCTATGTATACAAGCAAAGCTAAACTATGCTCAAACCCTAAATATTAGTATTACCGCTAGCTTGTCACATACCACAGCATCACTAATTACGAAAAGAAAGTGTTTGAATGCAAGATACTCTTATCTTATACAGTAAAAGAATTACTATAAAACAGACCTAAAGTTGCCAATGTTATGAATAACGTGAGTGCCAAAAATATTTACCTTTCATTACTGTATAAATGAGACAGACAGTAAAGAATGAGATTGCATTTAAAGTTTTGTTTTCGCACTTAAGATGTAATTGTATACCCCAAGCATTCTTCACAGCTCCTCATTTGCAGGAGACCCTGGCCTGTTTGGTAACCCCCAATATTCCTTGATTCAAGTGACAGCATCATTAGCCTTGGAGACACCGATACTTGGTGGACATCAGTACCTGCAACAGGAATGCAGGTGTCCGCGGGTATCTGCAAAACCCCACCATAACCAGAGTTTCATCTCCAGCTAACCAGTCTAACTCTTCCTTGGGAAACCCTGCCTGCCTTACTCGGAATCCTATAGCGACTGGATGTGTGGCTTTGAGCATCAGTAAGATACCGGGGCTGGGCTAATGCTGAATTCCTTTGCCAGCTCTCAAATCCCGCCTCACTGTCCGAGTGGCAGGGCGGCGCGGTGAAAAGAGCCCACGGCTTGACACCATTTTAGAAGCCCACGTCCGCATCCCTCTGCTCCCCCTCCAACTCCCGGAGACCCACCGGGCCCGCCCGGCCGTCGGCGAGGCGGGTGCGAGGAGGGCCCACGGCGTCCACCGCCCCTCGCGGGCTCCGGGCTGACCGAGCGCAGCGCCGCCGCAGGCCCAGACGAGCGGCGCGTCCCTCGGGGCTCGGGTACCCTCCGCCCGCGGCCCCGGACAGCGACCCCGCTCCCCGCCCGGCCCCGCCCGGCCCCGGCCTCTGACCTGCTCTCCACCGCCCGGCGGTCCCTTGGCGCGGCGGGCAGCTGCGGCCGCCCGTCCCGGGCCGCTGTCACCTCTGTCCCTGGAAGCGGCGGGCGGGTCGATCCCGTGTGACTCAGCGCGCCGCCCCGCCTCCCGCCCAGGCTTCCGCCTCGGCCGCCCGCACGCCCCGGGGGCGCCTCGCTCGGCTCCCAGCGCGCCCACCCCCGCCCGCCCCGCGCTCGCGCCCCCTGGCGGCCGGCCCGCCCCCGCCCGCCTCGCGACGTCAGAGGGCGGCGCTCCGAGCACCTCCGATCGGGAAACTGAGGCACGACGGCCCGCCCCCGCCGGACCCCCAGACCCGGCCCGTCCAGGGCGAGTTCCTTTCCCCCTTGCTGTTCCCGCACCGCCCACACCACCCTGCAACCCAGAAAGAGGTCAAAATTCCGCTTAGAGAAGTCCAATTCAGTTCGTGTGTCTGTGATGCTGTCGTCTTTGCTACCCTGAGGCAGTTTCCTTTATCATGTCACACAGTTCTGTCTGTCCTGTGCCCCCACCGCCCCTGCCCCGAGGAAAGTCTCTTGGGACATCTGTGAGATTTTAAAAGCAAGAAATGGTAGAAAGCAAGAACCGGGCAGGGCTGAGAGAACACTTCTATCTCGTTGGCGCATCCTCCCCCCACACCCCCGGAGGACTCCCTTTGTGTACTAAAGATCACGAAGTTACACTGCTTGGATAAGTCGCTTGGATCGCTGTGCAAGTTTCTGGGATCTGCCTAGGAGATGCTGAAGAATGCAGCGAGTCTGTCGCTGCTTGCATAACAGAGAAAATCCTTTATTGCAAAAATTTCATTGGGATACAGTATAGCGTTTCTTCTTTCCTTTGCCTTTTAAAAATTGTGGTTAAATACACACAACAAAAAAATTACCATTTTAACCATTTTTAACTGCAGTTTCAGTGGCGTTTAGTACATCCACATTGTTGTGCAATGCAACATGACCACCATCCATCACCAGAGCTTTTTCATCTTTCCAAACCGCAACTCTGTACCCATTAAACCACTAACTCCTCATTCCCCAGCCTCTGGCAACCACCTTTCTACTTTCTGTCTCTATGAATTTGACTGCTCTGGGTACCTCATATAAGTGGGATCATACAATATTTTTCCTTTTGTGACTGGCTTATTCCACCTAGCATAATGTCCTCAAGGTTCATCCATGGTGTAGTATGTGTCAGAATTTATTTCCTTCCTTTTTAAGGCTGAATAATATTCAATTATATGTATATACCACATGTGATTTACTTTTGATGGACATTTGGATCGCACCTTTTCGCTATTGTGTATGATGCTGCTATGCACAAGGGTGTCATGAAAGTTGATCAATGAGGACCGGGCCGTTCATGTCATAACTGAAACACAGTCAAGAAGCCAGGGGAGAAAAGCACTCAGGGCACAAAACTTCACTCCAAAAATGTAATTTGCTACAAGCCTGACTGCTGAAACTGCTTGTTGTGACCTAAAGCCAGTTTTATCTATAGCTTCTGAGATAACATGCTACAACTTTAGGACTAATTATGCCCACCACCTTCTCTCACCAGTCAGAGCTGGTCAACTTCCCAAACCCTTACTAGTTCCAGTGAACTTTCTCAAGGAGCAATAGTAACATTTCTTCTTTTTTATAAAACCTCTAACCTCCTCCTTTGCTCTTTGGACATAAGGAAGACCACCAGATCTGCATGTATGCCCTGAATTGCAACTCTCTCTTCCCAAATAAAACATTAAATTTAGAGATTCGTCTCTACATTTTTGTTTTGACTTAGACAGTGTACAAATGTCTACTTGAATCCCTGCTTGCAGTTCTTTTAGGTGTATATCTAGAAGCAGAATTGCTGGATCATATGGTAATTCTATGTTTAATTTTTTGAGGAACCACCATACTGTTTTCCTCCTTTGCTTTTTTTTTTTTTTTTTGAGACAGAGTCTCACTCTGTTGCCTGGCCTAGAGTGCCATGGCGTCAGCCTAGCTCACAGCAACCTCAAACTCCTGGGCTCAAGCGATCCTTCTGTCTCAGCCTCCTGAGTAGCTGGAACTACAGGCATGTGCCACCATGCCCGGCTAATTTTTTCTATATGTTTTTAGTTGGCCAATTAATTTCTTTCTATTTTTAGTAGAGACGGGGTCTCACTCTTTCTCAGGCTGGTTTTGAACTCCTAACCTTGAACGATCCTCCCACCTCGACCTCCCAGAGTGCTAGGATTACAGGCGTGAGCCACCTGGACTTGGAATGTTTTAAGTTAAGGACTCAAGTGATCTATTAAGTAAATTGATGCCTTGCAGGTGTGGTTTAAGCTTTGTCTTGCATAAGCTTAGGCCTGTTATTGAGTTACAAAGGATATATCCAAGAAGGGAGGGGGACAGATGAAGTATGTCTGACCTCCTTTCTCTTGGTCAGCAGCAACTCAGCTTTAGGGTATTTCTGGGGTCCCTTTGGCCAAGAGGGGGGGTCCATTCAGTCAGCTGGGGGGCTCAAAATTTTATTTTAGTTCACAAACCCAACTTAAACTTATTTTCTTTCACCTAAAAGAGTCAATTTCAGAATGATCTGATTACTAAATCTCAGTCTTTGGAGGTGGGTTCTTTAGCAGGTACGCTAAAGTTTAAGAAGTACTGTCCTAGGGTATTGCAAAGATTCTAAATTATCAAAGGCAAACTCACATTTTTTCACTCATCAACAAAGACATGCTGTACTTCTGTGATGCAACAGGTATTGCGCTGAGTGTTTGGGATTCAGCCTGACCAAGACTGACAAGCTCCCTGCCCTCTTAGAGCTCACATTCTAGAATGGGGTGTCAGACAATAAATAAATCAACAAATGATAAACCAGATAATCACGGGGTGTGGTGAGTGCTATGAAGGAAATAATCCAGATGATATGATAGATTAGATCATAGAGAATTAAACCTTAATGCCCTTGGCATCCATTGTTTGTAATGAATTAACATCTCCTATGCAACAAGAATGGTAAAAGTTATATACAGGCCTTCAGAAAACTGAGAAAATAATCCATGTTCTGTGGTTTACGTGAGGAATCTAGGCTGATAAGGGCCAAAGTAAGGGGTGGGAAACTTCTCTGAATATAGAGGTGGTTAGAGAAGTCACCTCTGGGGATGTAACATTTACCTGAAACCTGAGTAATAAAGAATCAGCCAAGGAAAGAGGTAGGCTTTTCAAGTAGGAGAAACTGCAGGTGCAAAGAATGAAGTGGAAAGCAAGTTGGCAAGTTGAAGGGACTTGCAGGGACTGAAAAGAAAAGGATCAAAAGTGTTAAGTGTGTGTGGAACTACCTTGTTAACAATAAGAACAACATTTGTATTATAATATTAAAACTAATAAACATAATGGGTTTTCCCCCTAGATAATCCTCAATAACCTGAAACACAGATTGGCTCAATTCTCATGCATTTTGATTAATCTAATTGATTAAAACTGTTTGGGTGTGTCATTCTTTGATCTCATGTCTGAACAGACATCCAACCCATCAGGATGTACTACATCTAAACTTCCATCATTGATATGATGACCTGCATCACCAGCCAGCATGGCTTGGCTCCAGATCAAAGCCACTTCCCTCTGGCTTCCCCCTGCAATGTACCACATTACAGCTGTGAACTGTTGTTGGCAATGGCAAGCTGATGAGAGTAGCAAGCTGCTGAAACTAATCAAAGCTGGCCTTGCTCGTGGTGTGTCAGCCACTGTTAATCCTAGACTAGCCAGGGGCCCAACTCCAGACGAGAAAGCAGTACAGATAAAATACAGTTAATATATTGTTATTTCTATTATTAAAGAAGATGTCCAACAACTTAGTGGTAGAATATAGAAGACACAGGTTTGCATCCTAAAATGTTAGGCATCACAGGGAAATACTATTAACTATTCATCAAAATGGTACCAGAATGTACCTGGAAGTCTCATGGCCAGAATTCAGAAAGGTGATAATTTAGTCGGACAGAGGTGGGCAGAGGAAGTCCAGTGCCCTCCCAAGGAAGGGAGGAGGAGTCCAGGATGGTTTTGACAGAGGGCATCTCTCTGGTGGACTTGTGCTAGGGCAAGGTCAGCTCCTAGAAGAAGACAACAGAGGCCATTTGGTTCCATTTAGGAATAGATCCTGGTTAACAAGAGGAAAGCCAATTTCTGGTCTGTTCTTCCTAGAAGAGGAGGGACCCTGCGGGAAGCTTCTGAGTTCTTAATAAAGAAAAAAGACTATCATGTTTATCTTCAGGTCTGTTCCTACATATTGATGTACTATTGCCTTCTCCTCCACCTCCTCCTCCTATCTACTTACAGAAGCCTGAATTGGTTTATTGGAGAACAGGGAATTTTTTCACACTCAGAAGGAAAAACCAAACAGGTGAACAAATAAACAAATAGGATATCTTAAAATGCAAATGCCTAGTTGGGAACAATGCTTTGGGAAAAACTCATTATCTTTGTATGTACATCAAGATATATCTAAGTGATACTATCAGATCTTTTCCTATTTCCACGCGGAGACAAAAGAGAGAGAAAGGATTTGGGGACCTGGAAGGAGATGGGGGAAGGAAGGACTGGAAAAACTGAAAGACTAAAGAGAATTTTATAGTAAATGTTTGTTAGGACCTGGCCTTACGTAAAGATCTTAGCACACACTATCTTTTTTCTTTTTTTGGTAGAAAAAATACTTATTACTCAAAGAAACAGAAGGAGGATTCTCCATTTGAATAGAGTCAATATTTTTTTAAAAAAATAATTTATAAGTTATTTTTATTTTATTTTCTTGGTTGTCCATATTAATGAAACAAGATAATCAAGTTCATCTTTTCCTTCTCCAAATGACATTGGTTGTTTTTTCTTAGCACATCTTTTTTACTTTATTTTTTTTTAAGACAAGGTCTTGCAATGTTGCCCAAACTGGTCTCAAACTCCTGGGCTCAAGTGATTCTCTCACCTCAGCCTCCCAAGCATCTGGGTTTACAGATGAGACACTGCGCCTGGGTCCTTAGCATATATCATGACAACGACCCAGCAAGGTAGTTATTGTTATCCTTTGCTCACAAAAAAGAAACTGGGGCTCCATGAGGTTAAGTTGTTTTCGTAGTCCTTCCCACACTTTAGTTGTTCCTATACTATACTACTTTTTGTCATAATCTTTTACTCTCAGAAAACCATCATAATAATTCTTTTGGGGTTTGTTTGTGTGGTTTTGAGACAGGGTCTTACTATGTTGCCCAGGTTGACCTCAAACTCCTGTGCTCAAGTGATCCTCCCACCTCAGCCTCCTGAGTATCTGGGATTACAGGCGTGTGCCACTGCCGCCAGCTCTACTATAATAATTCTTGACTAAAGGGCATACCACCTTTCTGTTTTTTAATATTTTTATTTACATTTACTCACTTTGGGGGTGGGTAGGAAGGGGTAGATGATGTGTGTTGCCGCAGTGGTGCGTGCACTGAAGGGCCCGACTCCATCACAGTGCAATACAGCAAGGTAGCAAAACTGCTCTGGTATCCCCCATGAATATATACAAATAAAAAAAAAATAAATTTACTCACTTTGTTTAAACATAAATTCTGTACCACATCTATAAATGCAAAAACAAGTAGAGATTGCAATTCATATGAGGTCATCTTTAAAATAAATACAAGGGAAACAAAACTGTTATTAAGTTCTACTTCTAAGCCTGAGGCCTGCTCTCTAGTTGTTAGAAAGTGAAATTAGCCAGTGTTAGAAAGTTAGGAACAAAAGAAACATTCTCCTTGCCATATTCAGAAGGATCTAAAGAAATTGAGAATAATTTTTTCACTAAGAACTATATTACCCAGGAAGTGCATCACCCAAAATTGGCTCCTGTACTACCTGAATTGTCCCGAGAAACATCTTGAGTACTGCTTATGATTCTGCACCCATATTTTCGGAAATACCTCATTTGTCCAAGATGTCACAGTGTGTAAAGGGCAAGGCTAGGATTCGAACCACCACCTGCCAGGTTTCAAAGTCTTTCCATTGTGCTCTTTGCATTGTGCAATGTGGGCTCCCCACTCAGCTAGTTGTGAGACTTTGCTCCAAATTGGCCATGTTTGCCTTCCCTCTGCACTGTTTTATCCTGGTGCATCTACGAGGCTTAGTAATGTGACCTTTAATGTCCCTGCTGAAAATGTGTCAACATGTATCCCACACTCCCGAGGAAGCCAGACTCCTGTGGGTCTGTGCTGCTTGGAATGCGATGCTGGGCTTCTCTCAGTCCCGGGATGCATGACCTGTGTGAGCAGCTGGGCCACGCTGCTGTCTCTTGTCCACCTTGTGGCCAAGTTCATGCTCCCGTCCCCACCCTCCATATGACAATGATCCGCTTGACATGAATGTGCCACGTTTCACAGAAATGAGTCATCCGACTTCACACCGTACACATCAGTTCCTTAGCTGAGCAAAGGAGAGCACCGGCCGCTATGTGGATTAGGATTCTTTGGCCTCCAGCAGGGCTGGTCTCCACCGCCTCACACACTGTGGTGAAGAGGTGCTTGCCTCTCACTCTCCTCACAGATGGCGAGTTCACTGAAGGCAGACCATCGGATTTATCTTCTATCCCTAGTGTCTAGCAAAGTGCCTGGCACATAGGTGTGCCTAATAAATGTTTATTGAATGGTCAAGTCCACTTAAGAGTCATGGTACAGGATATGAAATCAGTATGTCAAAGAGCTATCCGAACCCCCATATTTATTGCAGCATTAGTCACAATAGCCAAGATATGGGATCAACCTACGTGTCCATCAGTGGATGAATGGAAGAAGGAAATGTAAGTACACACAATGCAGTATTATTCAGCCATAGAAAAGAATGAACTCCTGTCATTTGTGACAATATGGATGTACCTGGAGGACATAATGTTAAGTGAAATAAGCCAGACACTGAAAGACAAATACTGTATGATCTCACTCACATGTGAAATCTAAAAAAGTTGAACTCACGGAAGTAGAGAGAAGAAAAGTGGTTACCAGAGTCTGGGAGGGGAAGGAGGAGGGGGAGATGGGGAGACGGTCAGTGGGTATTAATTTGCAGTTAGATAGCAGAAGTAAGTTCTGGTGTTCTATTGCACAGTAGGGTGACTGCAGTTAACAATAATGTATTGTATTGTATATTTCAAAGTAGCTAGAAGAAAGGATTTTGAATGTTTTCACCACAAAAATATAATGTTTTAGGTGATGGATTTGCTAATTATCCTGATTTGATAATTATAAAATATATATATATATCAAAATATCTCATTATACCCTGTAAATATGTACAATTATATGTCAATTAAAAATAAAATGAAACAGGCGGAGTGCCGTGGCTCATGCCTGTAATCTTAGCACTTTGGGAGGCCAAGGTGGGAAGATTGCTTGAGGCCAGGAGTTCAAGACCAGCCTGAGCAAGAGCAAGACCCAATATCTACAAAAAAAAAAAAAGTAGCCAGGCATGATGGTGTGCACCTGTAGTACTAGCTGCTTGGGAGGCTGAGGCAGGAGGATCGCTTGAGCCCAGGAGTTTGAGGCTGCAGTGACCTATGATGATGCCACTGCACTGTAGTCCAGAAAACATAGCAAGACCCCATCTAAAAAAAAAATTCTTCAAATTTAAAGTTATAATTGTTTTTAATCTTATTTGTGATATTGCTCCTTTCCCCCTTGATTAATGAAAAATTGCTATTTCCTATAAAATAGATTTTTTGTCCAGAGATCTAGGTTTTTGATAGAGTTCCTTTATTTTCTATGTCATAAACTTCTACTTTTCCTTGTTTATTAATTCCTTCAGCTTTTTAATTTTTGTTGTTTTCTAGCTCTCGAATGTTTATTTAGTTCTTTATTTTCAGAGTTTTATTTATTCTAATAAAGAAAATGTTTTGTATGTTTTCCTTTTCTATTACTGGTTTAATTTTATGGTGCTCTTATTGCTATTTATTTCTGAATACTTTTAAATTTCAGCTTTGATTTTTCTCTTTAACCCAGGAGGTTTTTTTAACAAGGGATTTATAAAAATTTTTCAACTGCATAAATATACTTTTTGGTGCTTCTTTTGTTGCAAATTTTTAACTTTATTGCATTGGGATCATAGACTGTTATTTCTGCCTTTTGGAATTTTTGGAGAATTTCTTTGTGGCCTAATGCGTGTTCAACTTTGTAAATATTCCAATGGGAGTTTGAAAAGTGTTTTTATTCTATGCTTATTGAATACAAAATCTATA
>CAUYPO010102219.1:0-19462 GCA_963574435.1 Cheirogaleus major
AAACTCATCCTGCAAAGATAGCAACTAATCAGATCACTTGTCAAATGGCCTATTAATATCCTCCTTTTCAGCCTTGTGATTCCCAGGTAAGACTAGGCTGACAGGAAAAACACAAATTCTAAATTTGGTTTCAAGACAACAAAAATAATCCTACAGCTCCCTTCTTTGAACTCAAGGACGTGATTTTTGAAAAGGAATTAAATAGTCTCAAAAGTGTTTTTCAGTGTAATGGAAAAGAGTAAGATCCTTTTATCTACAGATTGTGTGGGCCTTTGAGGTTCTGTGTCCCTTTCAGGCATGAGGTGGTGTTGAAGGCATTTCTAGCTATCAGTGACCCGATGACATTTATGTCAACTTTGCCTTTCAATTTCTCAGCTTCTACGTGTGATTCTTCTAGTACTGACCATACACCCAAGAAACATAAAAGCTAATTATTCTTACCCTTGTAATTCTTTACTCCTTGGCCATATCCCATTTCCAGCACAGCTGATATTCACACTGACCTCTGATGTAGTGGCACCTTACACTTACGTAGGCCCATATAAAGCAAAATGCTCTTTGTTTGGGCACCAGTGATGTCAGAGTAGACCAGCAAACTGGAGGGCAACAATCTAGACCCTTAACCTTTTGAAATGGAAAGACTGATGGGCTAGCTGCCTTTGGATTTTGGTATCTCAACAAAGAAAGATTCATTTCTTTGATAGTCCTTAGAATAGAATCTAAAGATATTAGGAGCATACTAATGTCAGAAAACTTAAAAACAAATCTTTGATATGATTTGAGTGATCAAATTGAGAAATTGACAAAACTTCCTTTGTGTGTGTATAGATAGTACAAGCAGGAGGGTTCATTTAGCAGGGTGGTAAATGAAGTTCACAAGGTGCTGATGAAAGAAAGGATATTTATGAAAAGTTGGGTAGAAACTGCCACTTCTCCAGATTTCTAGGGAAAGCTTCATGGAAGAGGTAGTGAGCAGGACATTTTGTATCAATGATGCACAGAGATAGTACATAGTGTCTAAAGGTGTAGTTTTGAGGTCTGAGTGCTTGAGATCAAATCCTGGCTCCAACACTTATAAGTTGTGTGACCATGAGCAGGTTACTTATGCCTCAGCTTCCTGATCCATTAGAGGGCAGGCAAGAAAATACATCTCATAGATGGTTTTGGGGTATAAGATATAATGTAAAGCATCTAGCATAGTAATTTACTGGTAGTAAGGGCTCAAATATTATTCTAAAAATGACCATTCACATTCCGAGCACCTCCTGAAGCCTTTAAATTCCTGTATTAAACTGCCATTCCTGGCCTTACTTTCTTTAGTACAATGATGGGGCTAATTGAGATAAGTAGTTCATAGACTTTAGAGATGTTGCAGACCAGAAAAAGAAATATAGGAATGTCAACTTTTATTTTGTCAACTCAGGAGATTTAAAAATGAAGTCTGAGTCGGGCGCAGTGGCTCACACCTGTAATCTAGCACTCTGGGAGGCCAAGGTGAGAGGATCGCTCAAGGTTAGGAGTTCGAAACCAGCCTGAGCAAGAGCAAGACCCCGTCTCTACTAAAAATAGAAAGAAATTAATTGGCCAACTAAAAATATGTAGAAAAAATTAGCCAGGCATGGTGGTGCATTCCTGTAGTCCCAGCTACTCGGGAGGCTGAGGCAGAAGGATTGCTTGAGCCCAGGAGTTTGAGGCAACAGAGTGAGACTCTGTCTCAAAAAAAAAAAAAAAAGAAAATGAAGTCTGCCGTCTAATAGCATCACCTTTTCATTTTTGTAATATTAAAATATTCTTTTAAGTTAGGCATGGTGGCTCATGCCTGTAATCTTAGCACTCTGGGAGGCTAAGTCTCACTTGAGGGATCACTTGAGGCCAGGAGTTCAAGATCAACCTCAGCAAGAGCAAGACCTTATCTCTACAAAAAGTAGAAAAGTTAGCTGAGCATGGTGGCACATGCCTGTAGCCCTAGCTACTCAGGCAGCTGAGGCAGGAGGATCCCTTGAGCCCAGGAGTTTGAGGTTGCAAAGAGCTATGATGATGCCACTGCACCATAGCCTGGTTGATAGTGCACTCTAGCCCAAGTGACAGAGCAAGACTTTGTCTCAGAAAAAAAACTTTTAAGAAAAGAATTGGAAAAATACTATCTTAGACTCAGATGGAACTTTTAAAAAACATCATTTTTCTCATTTCTCCATGGACTGGTAAAAAATTTTATCCTTGGCCGGGCGTGGTGGCTCATGCCTGTAATCCCAGCACCCTGGGAGGCCAAGGCAGGACGATCACTCAAGATCAGGGGCTCAAGAACAGCCTCAGCAAGAGTGAGATACCATCTCTATTAAAAATAGGAAGAAATTAGCTGGAAAACTAAAAATATATAGAAAACATTAGCGGGGCATGGTGGTGTGTGCCTGTAGTCCCAGCTACTCTGGAGGCTGAGGCAGAAGGATCGCTTGAGCCCATGAGTTTGAGGTTGCTGTGAGCTAGTCTGATGCCACGGCACTCTAGCCCAAGCAATACAGCAAGACTCTGTCTCAAAAAAAAGAAATAAAGAAAAAAGAAAAAAGTTGATCCTCAATCACAGCCCAACATCAAAAATTGTAGTATTACAAGTTTATTCTTTAAAAATTAGGCCGGGAGCGGTGGCTCACGCCTGTAATCCTAGCACTCTGGGAGGCCGAGGCAGGAGGATCGCTCAAGGTCAGGAGTCAAGACCAGCCTGAGCAAGAGTGAGACCCCGTCTCTACTATAAATAGAAAGAAATTAATTAGCCAACTAAAAATATATAGAAAACATTAGCCGGGCATGGTGGCGCGTGCCTGTAGTCCCAGCTACTCGGGAGGCTGAGGCAGAAGGATTGCCTGAGTCCAGGAGTTTGAAGTTGCTGTGAGCTAGGCTGATGCCATGGCACTCTTCTCCGGGCAAAGAGTGAGACTATGTCTCAAAAAAAAATAAAAATTAAGTGCCACTTCGCCAAATTTCATTTTTGCAAAGTTAAAATGAACTACCCAGTTGGTCTAAAAGTGGGATCAGTGGTTGGAAATAAAAATCTTTCAAACTATTTCCTGGTTAAATGGAGATTCTAAAAGTAGCTATATTTTGTGATGCTGGAAAACAATACTGAAAAATCCTTTAAGTCTAGGGATGCACTAAACATGTTTGGAAAAGCAGGGAAGAAACAGCTGATTCCCAGCCTTAGGGACATAATGGATTAAGATCTGAGATGGGTTCTGGTCTGCACTTAGTGACCCAAAGCAAAAGCTGCATAGCTAAGGACAGTCTCTGAATGGGGGTTGGGGGAGGAAATTGAATAGAGGAGGCTCAGAGTGTTTTACTCTGCACAGACTGAATGGTAATTTCATTTTGATATTTTTGCCCAGTGGTATGAGGCAGTGTAAAGTTTAACTTGAGAGCAAGATTGTGCATTACAGTGGGCAAACACTCCCATCCCTACCCCTTAGCAAAGACACACACACACGCCCTGGGAGCATTAGTCTAGCATCTAGCAAGTTCTTATTCTGGAACATTCCCAGATGAAGTGGCCAGAATGACATTTCTACTTTACCCTATATAGTACTATAGTTTTAATACACTTGAAGAGAGAATGCTAGATCTACCCAGTACTCTTGGAACGGTCCATAAAGGAAGTAGAAAAGGAGATGGGAAAAGGAAAGGAATATAGAGGCAAACATACAATTTGTATGTTCAGACTAAACCCCTGTGATCCTTATAATCAGAAAATTTTGCAGCTGGAAAAGCACTGAGAAAATTTGGAACCTATACATTAAGTGACTTGTCCAAATACCCTCAGCAAGTTAATGGCAGAGCTAAGATTATCCAGGTCTTTTGTACCGAGTTTAGTTTTTTACCTCCAAACCAATGGTTCTCAACCATGGTTAACATATAAGAATTACCTGGGGCCTTTAAAAATCCCTATGGCCGACCATGCGCATTGTCTCATGCCTGTAACCCTAGCACTCTGGGAGGCTAAGGCAGGAGGATCACTTGAAGTCAGGAGTTTGAAACCAGCCTGAGCAAGAGCGAGACACCATCTCTACTAAAAACAGAAAAAATCAGCCAGGTGTGGTGGTGTGTGCTTGTAGTCCCAGCTACTCAGGAGGCTGAGGCAGGAGGATCGCTTGAGCCCAGGAGTTTGAGGTTGCTGTGAGCTAGGCTTATGCCATGGCACTCTAGCCCGGACAACAGAGCAAGACTCTGTCTCAAAAAAAAAAAAAAAAAAAAAAAATTACTAGGCCCAGGTTATTTAAATTAGAATCTTGGAGTTGCGGGGATCAAGGTATTGTATTAGTATTTTGTTCCAGTTTCTAATGTGAAGCCATAGCTAAGAACCACTGTCCTAGATGATGGTGCCCCCAGTGATAAGAGGATTCTGTGAATATGTTTATTAGGACCATCTAGTAGAACCTCTTTGGAAACTCTTAAATTCTAGGCCACGTTCATATTTGTTCCCTGTGACCACCATTACAACTACCACTGGATCACACAGTGTTATAGAATAATCTGTGGTCATTTTATTTTACCCAAATGCAAATAGTTTTTCACAACCAAGCCTTTTTTCTTTCCTGGAGTGTTACAAATGACGTATCTAAGTCCAACTGTGATTTGGAGTTGAAAGGGCAGTGATCACAGAACCAACGAATTATCTCTGAAGCTGTTGCTTGGGCCACTGTGCCACCCCACCAGCTCTATCCTGTTTTTCAAGGAAAGGCAGCAACACCTATTCCACCCCAAAACCAACTTGCCCCTGGTCTCCAGTCTTCTTGCAAGTCTCAATTTTTCTCATGGCAGCACATTATCTAATACCTACCTCATCAGGATGTTAACTCATGAAAACTTACTACAAAAGCTTGAAAAAATGTTTATTTTTATTAAGTAAGTGCAAGAGTGCAAAGAAATTTATGCATTTGGGCCCTTGTTTCCCTACTGTTCACATCAGTTTAGAAGAATAAGCGACAGTAAGGGGAATGGAGTAAATGAATATAAATATACCCAGGGTAGCCAAATCCTCTAATTCACTAAAGGATGAACCAAAGTTGTGGGCCCAATTCACACTTACATGAGAGCCTAAACAAATTATGTTCCCTTTAACAGTTCTAGGCCTGTGAAAAAGGGAAGTGGACAACATTTATATTACAAGACAGCAATTTTATTGAAACGTCTTTTTGTCTAATGGAGAGATTAATTTCTTGTTCATAAATTAGGATAAGTCTAACATCACTATTCCAAACCAGTATTATTTACAAAAATGAACCTTTTCTTTGCTTTATCGCCAGGTTCACAGGACTAAGTTTTAAACCAATTTCAGTCTATCTTTTAAATTCTTCCTGCTATCAAATGCCCAGAAACCCTGATAGGGTAGAGGGCAGTCTTTTGACAGCAACATTCATCATTCACCAGGAATGTAGAACCACAGGCAAACAACAACAAGAACAAAAGATTAAATCATTCCAAACAATTCCTGTTTGCTTTTCAAAAGCATGCTATGTCTAATTCTCCCTTTCTATGCAGACAGGTGGGAGAGGGACCCCATAGAGCATAGTAATGTTAATTAAATTAACCCCTTTAAAACGTGGATAAGATGGCTTAGTGTGCATGAGGACGGGCTGCTGTGGATGGCACTAGCAGATGATGAAGTAAACTGTAAACCCAGATTAGTGACGTACCCAGCAACTGGCCAGCTCAAATAGACACTTCTCATTTAATCTGAATCACATGTGCAATTTTTTACTTTCCAGTTAAATATAGTGCTCAAATCTTTCAAAACAGAGAATAGGCTCCAAATTAAAATGTTAAATAATAAAAATCGCTGGCCCAGTTTCTGACAGACTCCAATATGCTGGGTGCAAGAAAGTAATTCTATCTCACTTGCAAGTAAAAAGGTATATTTTGTATACACATAAAAGACAATATTACGAGACTGTAGTGTCACCTGTCAAAACAAGAATATCTAGAATGGAATTTTCAGTAAACACTTAGGATGAAGGGCAATCAGAATACAAGAGAAAGCAAATTCACATAAGTTAATTCCTAATTTGAGAAATCAATAAAATCAATAAATTGATAAATACTGTCTCCATAGGTCACTAATTCCAAGGACTAGTTAGTAGTTAGTTTCTAACTAAATTACTACAGGACGCTCTGGTGTATGCTCTCTTCTTGTGATCGGTTTGTTCTGGCAAGACTCCAACAAGCACTTGCCCTGGAAAGCAGCTCAGTGGAGAAGGCTCTGAGGCAATCACTTCGTTTTATAAACTAGCCAGATAATAAGTCCCAAGATTACAATAATCACTGACAGGACAAGCACCAGGATACACATCTTCTTGCGAGATTTTTTCTGAGGAAAGAAATATGTAAAGAAGACACTCATGAAACAAGTAAAATATTTTATATCTAAGACTCCAAGAGTGCTTCATAAATCTGCCTCCTTGTAATTTCAAATTAACTCTATCCATGCACAAATATGCAGAGACCTTCCCCAAAATTTCAAGTCACTAGTCCTAGGCAGTAGTGCAAGTTTTAATTCCAGGTCCCAAAATACAATTTTGCAAAGGAGCTATACCTATGCTGCTAGGCATTGTCTGCAATAAGTCATTTATGTATATGTATTCTAGTAATAGTCTTATACCTATTATAAAATTTTATGTTCATTGTAAAAAATATAGGCAAACAGAAAGAGAAAATAATTGCTAACAGATAAACTGTCAACATTTTGATTGTATTTCCTTATGATCTTTTATCTATATATATTATTATTTAACATAATTGGGATCATACTGTATGTTTGATATTTTTCTCACTTAACATTTAGCATAAACATTTTTCTGTTATTATAAACTCTTCATAAATATCTCTTAAGTCTCATATAATACAACTAAGTGGATGTATATAATTTACTTAATTATTCCTTCACTATTAGACACTAAAGTCATCATAGTTTTTTAAGAGAAATACTAATATTAAATACAAGTTTCTTTAAGAGTATTCCCAGGTAAAATAAAACTATCCCAGGAACATGGAAAATGACTGAAATGCTATTCATTTCTAAAAAGCCATGCAACACCAAGTTGATAGGAAATGAGAAGGACCTCATTCACAGTATTTGTACACTGAAATTAAAGATCCAGATAAGCCTTAAAACCAGAATTTCAACTAAAATGTAAAAGCATTTCACTTTATAGGAACAGGTCCATAATGATTAACCCCTATTTATTCATATATAAATAGCAGTTGAAGTTGATCCATTCTCTGTGGCAACAGATAACATGAAGTATCTATGAAGCCCTACTTTAACTGCACCTCTTACTATCTGAAACACATTTTGGCTGTTTAGGATATAAAATTAGCCTGATTTAGGTATCACGCTAGCTTACAGGGTTAGCTTTGCAGCTAAGAAGCTTCTGGTAAGTTTATTCAAGGTTTGATGACTTTTTGTAGATCTATGTGCAAAGGGAAATACTAAAAATGGAACTAGAACTACAATTATGACTACTTTCCTTAGCCTAAGCCTAAGCAAAAGGCTGCAGCTGTTCTTAGTATGTCAATGTACTGTGATGGCCCGTAGAGTCTACAGCACAGAGTGACTTTTGTACCTGCTTTTACCTGATAGTAAGCAGCTCGCTGTAACTGATCAGTGGCTCTTTCGACATGCACCTCAGAGCTTTCCACATTGGCTTCTATGCTATCTGCAAAAAGAAGGACAGAGGATTATTTTTAGAACACTCAGATGTTTCAAGACTACAAACTGAACAGATTTCTGATGTCATAGGTCCTGGTTTCACTACCACCATCCCAACTATCCAGCCATGAAATCAAAAGTTACTACCTCAATAAGAGAACATCCCTATTCTTTGGAAATAAACACTGACGTATTTAGGTGCAAAGGGCTACAATGTAACTACAATGCAACTTACTCATAAATGATTCAGAAAAAAATGTGTGTGTGTGTGTGTGTGTGTAGAGAGAGAGAGAAAGGGGGAGAGAGAGAGAGAGAGAGAGAGAGAGAGAGAGAGAACATAATAAAGCCAATGAGGTAGAACGTTAATGAGAGATAAATCTGGATAAAGGAGTTCCTTGTAATATCTTTATTTTTCCAACTTTTTATAAACTTGAAATTATTTCCACATAGAAAGCTTAAAAAAAGAGTTATTAACCCTATAATTGTACAAGTTTCTGAAGGTAAAAGCTGGGAAGCTGACAGATAGTTCTCTAAACAAAGACTTACCAAGAAGCTATGGCAAGTGAATGGGACTAAGTATTCATGAGGCCTCACTTTAACTTCTACATTTGACAACATAAGAAAACTGCTAAGAAAATGAATTTAATAATTTTTAAAATGGCACTCCTAAACTTTAATTCTATAGCTGACAAATCTTACTGATTTTTTTTTTTTTAAGAGATGGGGTGTCATTATGTTGCCCAGGCTGAACTTGAACTCCTAGGCTCAAGTGGTCCTTGATCCTCAGCCTCCTAATAATCTGGGACTACAGGCATGTGCCACCGTTACTGACTTCTTTTTACACAAATGCTAACAACTCACCTTGAAGTTAAAAGTATCAATAATACATACCAATCAGATCACCTTGGTCATGGATCATCACAGCCAAATCTTTAAATATCTGATTGACATCTAAAATGTCAGCCTAAGAAAGACAAAAAACAATTAACTGACATTAAGCAACATGTAAGAAGATTCATTTCTTCTATTTACCTAAAGTTTTAGCTATTAATATAACATGTTTTTAAGGCTCTACAAAGCATGCTTTCCTTATAAACAGGAAATGATCTATCACTACCTACCTAATATTGTAAAATAGAAGCATGTAAATCCAGCCTTCAAGCAATATTAACTGGATATACTGCATGGGAACCAGTAAGATCACCCAAGCCCCAACAGTACAGAGTAGAAAGCTGGAGTGCTGGTATGGATAAATCCTTTGTGTGACAGCCACATGGGAAGCCTACTGAGCCTTATGGCAAAAGCTTGTGAGCACCTTCGAAAGACAATTGCTAGGACTTTGGACTAGAGAATTTAAATGGTTTGTACAGGATCATGCTACCTGAGGAATGCAAGGAGGATATAAGGAGTGAGCCTCTATTTCCCTAGGACTGACTCTGGAACTGTGTGAGGAGCTGCGGGATTCTATTGTCACCTGGACAGTACCCTATAAACAACTCTAAACTGACTGACAAAGAGCTGCTTGGTTTGTGGATGGTAGTTCTAAGGTGAATGGATATCCTGTTTGGAAATCTGCTACTCTAATCAAAGAAGGTAAAAACAAATCAGCTTGGTGGGCTCAATTGTGCCCCGTTTTCCTAGTAGTGATGAAAGAATTAAACAGTAGTAAAATCCCCTGTATTTGGGTTTTTCTGACTCATGGGCAGTGGCCTATGACTTGGCCACGTGGCCAGGCAGAAGGGCAATAGAAGCCTGCCCTATTAAAGAGATGTCCCTATGGGGCATGACCCTGAGGACATTTGAGAGTACATTTAAGTAGGACATGTTGATGTCCATTGGAAGATTCCAATTTGAAGTGTAATTGGAATCATATTAATAATTTGGCAAAAGTAGTTCTTGCCAGCATCTCAATCACTTGCTAAAAGTCTACTATAGTTGGGGCAGTCTGCTAGTTGCTGTGGATACAGCTAACTGGGGTGGGGAGTGGGGAATGGGTACACAATAGAATAAGAAGAAAGGGGTTATATAAGAAATGACTAAATGAATGGTATGGAAAGGTGTGCAGAAAATGAAGAGTTTGCAGAAGAGGCAGGACTTGAATTGTGCCTTAAACCAAAGGAGAGGTCATACAAACAGAAAGGCAACTGAGTTAAAGAGCCAATCCCAGTCTGGCCATAACATAGGGTTTGTATGCCAGGGGTAGGAAATGACCCGATGTGAAAATTGAGCCCAGGCTAAGAAATTTGGACTTCATTCTGTTGAATGTGAAATGATCCACTACATTCCTTTCCTTAGCTCCATATGTCTCACTCTACTCCCTTCTATAATATAGTACATTTGTGCCTCGGTATCCACAGGGGATTGGTTCCAGGACCTTTTCCCCACAAGTCCCTGATCTAAAATGGTGTAGTATTTCCCTTTTAACCTATGAATTTCTTCCTGTATACTTTAAATCATCTATAGATTACTTGTAATACCTAATACAATGTACATGGTATATAAATAGTTGTTATACTGTACTGCTTTTTACATTTGTCTTATTTATTGTTGTACTGTTATTTTTTTCCAAATATTTTCAATTCATAGTTAGTTGAATGCAAGGATGAAAGACCCGCAGATACAGAGGGCCAATTATATCTCTATTTAGAGAATCGTGTCAATGATTAGTAGCAATAGGTGAAAAAGAGTAAAAGGAAGATATGACATTTTTGAAGGCAACAAAATAATCATAACTTGAGGATAAACTGCCCCACCTAAAAACAGACACCAATGGCCTCTAGAGCAGTGGGTCTCAATCTTGGCTGCATGTTATAGTCAGGGAGCTTTTAAAAAACATCCATGCCCAGGGCCTCACCCCCAGAAATTACGATTTATTAGATCTATTGAATCATATAAAATTATGGATATTTGCCATTTTTAACCTACAAGAAACAGGAATTTCACATAGTCTAATCTAATAATTGGTGGAGGGTCCTGGGGAGGAGAGCTGGGGCATTTGAAAAAAAATCTTCTTAAGGTGATTCTAATGCACCATCAGGGTTCAGAACCACTGCTATAGAGGAAAATCAAGGAGCTCAAAGTCACTCCCCCTCCTCCTCTCTTCCCCCGACCCCAGAGATGGTGGTCTTCTATCTCCATGAAGGAGAAGATTTCTCTGGTTTAAGGAAATTTTAATGGTCACTGTGTAAAGTTAAAGTTGGAAGCTCAGTTAGGTAAGAGAGGCCTACAGACCTCTCCTTCAACCTCTACCTCAAAAACTGTTCCTACGTCTCTGATCAACTGAAGTGATAAGATCTACAACTTGGGATTGGACTTTAGGATGTATAAAAATGGAGCAATACTTTTGAGCTGCCTTTATACTGGGCTATTCAGACTAAGCAAAGGGGCTCTCCATAGAGCCCTGCCTAACAGATGTTAGCACTGAGATTTGGGAACTAAGTTCTAATGAGCATGAAATTATCTCTTTGCCTTGTTCTGTTCTCCATGCATATTTCTTAAGGAGACCATATAAGATGTGGTGTGATTTAGGAAAGGATTTAGGTACTCCTGGGCACCTAGGTCAGTATCATCATAATAGTAGTTCAAATTCACTATGATTACCTTGAGATAGATAATACACAAATCATACAATGACTCATTTCATGCTTTTTCATAATTATTGAGAGAAAATTCAAGTAAAGAGTCCAGATATCTGCAGACACACTGAGTCAAACATAAAGCACAACCTGGTTCTCACCTCCAGTTGCCGAATCGCTGTTTCCCTCTCTTTAATAAGTTCCAGATCCTGCTCGGTAATGGCCACCTCATCCTCCTGGCTCTGCATCTGGTTCCACTCCTCATGGCTGCAGGGAGACAAACATGATAGTTAATTCCTCCTCTCTAAGGTGTGACAAGACATATCTACAACATTTCTACTGCCAGCAAAACCTATATAAAGACATTGCCGGAGCTCCAACTCCTCTGGTATCAATGCAAAGTCCTTGAGGGCCACATTCTTCATATCTAGAGGCAAAGAGCTGATAATACCAGGAAAGCATAGTCTCAGCTTCACCCATGGAAGCAGAATTATGAGGGATGGAACTCCTTGCTGTTTCTGCTTAGGAGTACACTCTGCAATCTTGCTAGGACTTGCTTGAAAGTGAAAGCAGCCAGAGATTTAAGCTCAATGAATTATACCAGCCCATCTTCTAGGACACTCTCAAAGTGCAAGCTGTGTTGGTTCCTTGGGTAATAAATGGGTAGAAGAGAGCAGGCTAAGTGGCCTATCGTGCTTCACCAATTAGTTTAACAAAATCACATCTCCTGGTGTTCAGAAATTTCCTTGAGGTTATTATGCTTTAGGTTAATTACCTCTTAACAAAAAGCTAGGGAAATGTTCTAACTCTTCTTTTCAAGTCTTTAGAAGGAAGGCATATTACATATTATACAAGACACGAAACACTTTTGAAATTCCAGTATTACGTATTTTTCCAACAATATGTATAAATCATATTTCATCTCTACAATATTTATAGAATGTCCTCCATGTGCTGGAGATATAAAACTGAATAAGACAGAGTCCCCTAGGCCTTTGAGGTACTCATGGTGTAGTGGGAAGAGATGGAAACATACTTTAACATGATAAAACTGTTAAATTCTATACTAGTAACATGGATACATTTATATGGGATTAGCTTGGAAAAGATAAGAAAGGAGACATCTTTCAGATACAAATGATCTGCTTTTCCTCTTAATATTCCCAGAAGGATGAATTGCCTCCATTTTAGTGAGAAACCAGAGATCCAAGAACTTTAAAGAACTTAAATCTGAATTAGAAAAAAGACAATTTACCCCTCCTAATCTGTAAATGTGTCAGTTCATACTTATTCCTAGAGAGTCAAGCTCCCTCTCTAACACGGACATCAGGGACTTCTTGGAATTTTTTATTCACCTTGAAATCATATCTTCCATAACTCAAAGATCTTAGAAAAGCCCATGGTTTTTACTTTTTTATTTTATAGATTATAAGTTACCAACCCCAGGTTGCCCTTTTTTTCTAATTTTTTTAAATTAAAAATAAGCATAAAGATACAGATCCCCATCTCAACTATCCAGCAGGTTATATGAATAATTCTATTACCTGTCAAATGAGACCAGCTGTTCTTCTCTTTGCCTCTCTTCTGCCTAGAAAGCAGATGGCATTATTGCTACTGTTATCCTGAAACATGTTATAGACAGCCACACAAAACAAGGGTTTCCTTAGCTACAGTATAAAGAAGCAGCATCCCTTGGCTCCAACGATGACGCAGGACTCTGGCAATCTGTCTCAACTAAGAAATAGGTGTGAAGTGGTTGAAAGCAAATCTGCATTCCAGTTTGAGCCCAGAACAGAAACCATACTGAACAAGATGGAGAGAAGAACATGGGTAAGAGAGATGGATTAAAAAATGAAAATGATAATAATAATAACATATTTTAAAATTTGGGGGGAGGTAAATAAAGGAAAAAGTTGAGAACTTGCAAGAAAACATTTTCAGAACATGTAAAAAAATTTTTAGTGTCCATTTATAGCACATCAGGTACTAAAGTGGCAAACTCACTTCAAAAAGCAGTCTAGGCCAGGCGGGGTGGCTCACACCTGTAACCCTAGCACTATGGGAGGCCGAGGCAGGAGGATCGCTCAAGGTCAGGGGTTTGAGACCAGCCTGAGCAAGAGTGAGACCCCATCTCTACTAAAAATAGAAACAAATTATCTGGACAACTAAAAGTATATATATAAAAAATTAGCCGGGCATGGTGGCACATGCCTATAGTCCCAGCTACTCAGGAGGCTGAGGCAGGAAGATAGCTTGAGCCCAGGAGTTTGAGGTTGCAGTGAACTGTGATGATGCCACTTGCTACTACCCTCCAGCCAGGGCAACAGGGCAAGATTCTGTCTCCATAACAACAACAGCAAAACCTCTCTCTATATATATATGTGGCAGACAACTTCTTGAAAATAAACATGAGCCTGTCACTTCAGGGAAAACAGACAGTATTTGCTGCCAATGATAAAAATGTAGCTTTCAAATAAAGAAAAAATAGAATTTTAAAAGACTTGTATCTACCACTATTAAGAGTTTCCCAATATTTAAAGACTTTTTTTTTTTTTTAAGAGACAGGGTCTTGCTCTTGAACAACTGGGATCAACCATCCTCCTACCTTGGCCTCCCAAAGTGCTGGGATTACAGGTGTGAGCCACCGTGCCTGACCCTTAATAATTTTTAAGAATGTAATGGGGTTCTGAGATCAAAAAGTTTTAAAACTCTTCTTCTATTGTGTTGTATCTTTTTCATATTGATTCATGGGAATTCTTTATTCTAAATACTAGCCCTTTGTCAGTTATACATAGAGCAGTATTTTCTACCTGTCTGTGGCTTGTCTTTTCACATATTTACCATTTTCTTTGCTCTTCATTCCATTGGGCTTTTCAGACTTTCCATCTGGGATCACTCTCCTTCTGCCTGAAGTATATTCTTTAGAATTTCCTTTAGTAAGGTGTGCTGAGGAAATTCTCTGTTGACTGAAAATGTCTTTAATTGGCCCTCACTTTGGATATATATTTCCACCAGGTTTTGAATCCTAGGTAGGCAGTTATTGTCCCTCATAAACAGTCAAGATAGCACTCTACTGGCTTCCATTGTTGCTGTTGGGAAGTCAACTGTCAATCTAACTATTGCATCTTTGAAGGTATTCTGTTGTTTCTCTAGCTATTTTTATGATTTTCTCTTTGTCTTTGGTGTTCTGAAGTTTCTCTTTGACATATCTAGATGAGAGATTTTATTTACCCTGCTTAGGATTTGTTAGGCTTCTTGACACTATAGACTTTCATCAGTTCTGAAATATTATCAGTCATTACTTCTTCAAATATCCACTTGCATTCTATGTTTGCTCTAATTTCATTCTGTAACTCCAGTTAAAATTATTTTATATCTTTTCACTCCATTCTCCATTTCTCATGATCTTTCTTACATATTTCGCTTCTTAACCTGTGCTACATGCTTCATCTTCTAACAAATTTTCTAGTTAAACCACCCGTCCATTAAATTTTTAATTTCCGTATCATACCTTTCAATTTTAGAAATCCTTTTCATACTTTTTCAAAGCTTCTTTTATTTCTTTTAATGCAATAAGTATAGATGCCTTATAATTCTAATATGCAAAGTCTTTTTAGGTATATTTCACTTCACTGTTATTTCCCCTAGTTCTTGTTTAGGGTAATTTGTTTCTTCGTGTACTTGGTTATTTTTAACTGTGTGCTACTCACTGCCCTTGAAGAATCGCTTCCGAGTATTCTTTCAGAGCTAGGATAAGGTGTCTTTCCACAGAGAGAATTTGTGTTTGCTTCTGCCTGGTGTGTAGGTGCTCTACCAGTCCATGACCACTTGAAGCTTATGGCTTTGGACCATTCAGGTAGCATGAATTTACACAGTAAATCTGCCTGAAGGTTACTTTGTGGTACAACATATTGTCTGAATTTCCCCTCCCTCCTGCCTTCCTCCACCATCTGCTTAGTTCAGTGCTAATGTAGCCTTTTTGCAATCCCCTGGGGGACAGGAGGGCTTACTTTTTGCTTACCTATACCCTGAGGATATAGTCTTTTAGGGGCAGTTTAATTTGAGAAGCGCCTTCTTTTATATTCTCCACCTTGTGTGGACCCTGGGCTTTGCCTTTCATCCGCTTCATGTCATGAGGACATCAAAAATGAAGTTCAAGTTTGCCTTCAGTAAATATACTCAGTTGTAAATATAGTTTCAGTGCAACACCTCTCTTAGATTTTGACCTTAATATTTTCGTGGCTCTTTGATACTTTTAAGAAGTTGAGTTTTCAAAATCCAGTATTTGATACTTCTTTTCAAAAAGAGGGGGCTAGTCCAAATACTCTACCCTGTTATATTCTAAGAAACAGATTCATCTTTTTTCAAGTTTTTAACATAAAACTAACATAACAAAATGAAAAAGAAAATTACACATAATTCTACCTCCCGTATTTTTTAACCCTTACACATATTCCTTTCTAGTCACTGACAACATGCATACATATTTTTTACATAGGTTATTATAATCTGACATTTTCACAGCAGCTAATGTATATGTGTGTTATTTGGGGTGATAGTAAACAAAGGCTAATGATCAAAGAGGAAAAAAATAAACCAACTTGGGAAAGAGCATCCTAAAATTGTAAAGGTCTTCCTTTGGAAATCAACTTACAGAAAGACGAGATCCAGCTCTTGCTCTGGCAATACTCTCCTTTTCCTTTTCAGATACCCTTCTCTGCACAGCCTGGAAATTGTTTAAGGCTGCAGAGAAGTCATTCATGAGGCGCTCCTTCTGAAGTTTCTGCTGGCGCTAAGGAAATTAAGAAAGAACTTGAAATTTCACATTAATTCAATCAGGTTTTAATTTCCCATTAAAAGCAAAATTATACCACTTAAAAGATTTCCAACTATGAAAATTATGAAATAGGCTCCTCCATAAATTAATAAATTTGCTCTTTGCCAGCTCAAATTGTTGGTTAAAACTATAGACCAAGTAAGAATTTCCCTTCTTTCATTCTGACATACCTGGAACTGGGTTTAATTTACCTTGTAATCTCAGAAGGAATAGCAACTCAGACTTTTGGTTCCCTAGAAAATCTAAAAGCAGAATAAATTCCTTTGGACTCAGATTGGATCCAAACAGAGAGTAGTTTTTACTAAAATGTTAAAATTCTATTGATCTTTAGTGAGTTCACAGCTTCCTTGAAAACTATAAAATCATTTTATAGCATTTTTATAGTGAGATTTAAAATCCGTAAGACCTTGACAAGTACTTTCTTTGTCTACCTTTACTAACCTTGTTACTTTTATGTCTCGAAAAATACATACTAAGAACACTTGCCCTGTCCTAAGAACACAGAAGTAAAAACTCACCCCTAACCTCAAACAGCTTACCATCTATTTGTAGATAAAGGATACAAACAGACAAGTAACAGTCATTATAAATAATTGCTATATACAATTAGCACTATATGAATTCTGAGGCAAGGACTTACAATCAGGAAGGACTCAAGTGGTCAGGAAAGGCCTCAGGGAGGTGGACATTGAAGGAAGAGTAAGGCGTGAATAAGCAGAAAGAAGATGTAAAGCAAATCCAAGCAAGAGAACAGTGTCAGCAAAGGCATGATGGCAGAAATTTGAAGAAGATCTATAAGGAGATAGTTTGGCTAGAACCAAAGATTTATTCATGATTTTAACCAAAGCATAAAGAGAAGTTATGTAATTTGCCCAGGATCACACAGTGTTAAAGGTGGGATTTAAATCCAGGAAATTCCGCTCCAGAATAGATTCAGCTGGGGTTTTTTTCTTCAGAATTTTTTTTCCTTTTTTTACTAATTTGCATAAGAGAAAATATTAGGTCAAAAGGTACAAACTTTTCTATTGTCAATCAACTTAGTTAAGGGGTTTGGGTGAAACATGAGGAACTCAGTATAAGACAACTCATTAAATTTTATATGAAGGTAGTATATTCAGGAAGAGATGCACAACAGGAACTGGTGATATAAGCCAAGTACTTGGAGGCTTAGGAGCTAGGGTTGGAAAAAGATCTGGAGGTCATGATCATAAAGATGAAAGGAGAGTCATAAAAGTAGGTAAGATTCCTGAGGGAAAAAATACAGAGTGAAAAAGTTAGAGACTCAGTGGCAGAGCTGTGGGGCATGTCCACTTTTAGGAGGATATAGAGTCAGAGAAAAAGGCTGAGACTCAACCTAGGGATCTCCAGAGTTAGGGGACAGAATGAAAAAGCATCATGGAAAGAAGAGAGTTTCAGTGGAGACAGAATCAGCAAGAGGATCAAAGGAAATAGAGAAGAAAAGTTAAAAAAAATTCAAAAAAGGTCACTGAATTTGGTAACTAGATCACTGATGATAATACGTAAGATGGAAAAAAACCTGAAAGTCGTATGATTTGATATATACAGGAATATGATTTGAGATATATATAGGACAGTAGTAAAAAGATGGGTGATGGGGCTAAGATTAATTAGATAAGGGTACTCAGCACAATAGGAGGAAGGGAATCAAGGAATTACATTTCACCAGAGGGCGTATATTTATAGATCTATTTCGTGTTCTTAATGATCCAAGCTAATGGAAGGGAACAATAGCATGCATAATCCAAAAATTAACTTCTATTTGGTTTTGGAATCCATTTGGTGAATTTTGTTTTGGTAGCAGATTTAACTTTCTATTTATATTTTGCTTAGTCTACTATTTAACTCTTGAGTACTCTGCATCAGACCCTAAGACTCCTTTTTAATACTATAAAAACTATCTACAAGTGTGTATTCTCCAAATGCACAGCTGGGAGGAAAAAGGGAGTAATTTGAGAACAATATGGACACACTGGATGGCAAGGGGGAACTGGCCCATAATTGAAATGTCAGCATGAGTAATGACTAAAACAAACAGCCCAAATATAGATAATCAAAAGGTAATTACATTAAGATTACTTTTTACCATAGCTACTTTGTAGCAGGATGACAAAGCATCTAATCTGGGCTCTTCTCTTTGCGCAAAAGTATGCCAAAACTCCAGACTGAACATAGGCTACACGGAATAGCTTGCTGGGTTAAACTAGTACTTTTCAAACTTCTTTAACAGAGACTCACAGTATGAATTTGACATCATGATCTAATATCATATATGCACATATATATGAAATAAAAGTTTCATGGAACAATATTTACCCTTGTTACCTGGTACACACACTAATAGTTATACTCTATTTCAGTTTTTAAAAATGCTGATCACAATACACAAAAACGAATTCACGTTCCACTAGCTACAACCCACAGTTTGAAAAACAACCCAGCCTGGCGCGGTGGCTCATGCCTGTAATCCTAGCAGTCTGGGAGGCCAAGGTAGGAGGATTGCTTGAACTCAGGAGTTTGAGACTAGCCTGAGCAAAAGTGAGACCCTCTTTCTACTAAAAATAGAAAATATTAGCTAAGCGTCATGGTACAAACATGTAGTCCCAGCTATTCAGGAGGCTGAGGCAAGAGGATCACTTGAGCCCAGGAGTTTGAGGTTGCAGTGAGCTATGATGACGCCACTGCGCTCTAGCCAAGGCAACAGAAAAAGACTGTCCAAAAATAAATAAATAAATAAAACATCACCAACCCAGGATAGGGAAATTGAAGGCTTTGTCTTCAGAACCATCAGAGATAGGACATCATCATTTAAAAAGTTCAATAATAAAAAGCATGCATTTCCATAGACTCTCAGGGAAAAAAAAAGCAATATCAGTGAAGTGCCCCAATGAATGATAAAGAAGCTAAAAGCAAAATAGAATGATGGGCTAAGGTAGATGAAGAACCTTTTTTTCCAGGAAGAGAGAGACCTGAGGTAGACCATGAATGATAGGTATAAAAGCCAAGCCACAATGATGGAGGGGACACATCTGACTTCAGAATGTGTAAAGAAAAGACATGGCATAATAAGGGAACAATGAATCCCAGTAAAAGTTGTTAAAAAGAACTTAAATAGCCACTGAACAAAATGACTCGAAAAGAGAAATCTTGGCCGGGCACGGTGGCTCACGCCTGTAATTCTAGCACTCTGGGAGGCCGAGGTGGGCAGATCGCTCAAGGTCAGGAGTTCGAAACCAGCCTGAGCAAGAGCGAGACCCCATCTCTACTAAAAATAGAAAGAAATTAATCGGCCAACTAAAAATATACAGAAAAAATTAGCCGGGCATGGTGGTGCATGCC
>CAUYPO010102220.1:0-16665 GCA_963574435.1 Cheirogaleus major
CTTGCTCTTGCTCAGGCTGGTTTCGAACTCCTGAGCTCGAGCGATCCGCCCGCCTCGGCCTCCCAGAGAGCTAGGATTACAGGCGTGAGCCACTGCACCCAGCCTGGTGGGTTTGTTTTAACGAGTGGTTCTCAACCAGGGCTGATGTCTGGGGATGTTTTTTGATGGTCCCGACTTGGAGTGGGAGAGGGAGATGCTCCCAGCCCCTCATGAACAGAGATCAGGGACGCGGCTGAACGTCCCACAATGCAACAAAGACTTAGTCAGCTCCAAATGTCAGCAGTGCCATGGTTGAGAAACCCTGGTTTAAATGAAGGATCGCAAACTCAAATGTTACAAGAGCCAGACAAGTCACATAACTGAAGGAGGCTGCTAGGGATGACGGAGACCCTCGTGAACAAGTGCACGCCCAGCCTCAAGGAGCAGCTGCCCTCAGCTCCAGCCGACCGAGACAGTGAAGGACTGACAGTCCAACTCACCAGATCTGTCCAATTTTCAAGAGACACATGTATTTCATGTGTTTTTAAACACTGATAACTAATTTTCAAAACAACAACATTATGCTGGTGAGAGGTCAGTTGGGTGACCCCTTGTTGTTTAAGAAACTCCCACGTACCGACTATAACACCAAAGCTTCATCCTGGCTTTGTTCTTTGGCTGAAGCAAAGTTTGTTTTTAAAAATATTGTTAAAGAATATTTCTGTGACAGTAAACCTGTTTTTGAAAGGTAATTCAGTGGTATCTTATATGATGAAATAAATAATTATAAAACCATTGATTCAGCAATTGCTCTTTGGGAAATTGAGCAAGAATGTTTACTACAGCAATAGTTGAAGGAAAAACCATGAACATCCATCAACAGAGGAAGGGTTGAATAAATAAATGACAGTGCATTCATACTAAGGGATTTTATGCCACTATTAAAAAGATATATATATATAGTCTTAGAATTATGTACAGGATATATTAAGAAGAAAAGAATTGCTGATTACTACATGTGGTATTATCCTTTTGTCTAAAAAAAAGTGTCTGTCATATTTGTATGTACATAGAGAAAGGTGTAGAAGGATGTGCACCAACATAACTCTGGTGGCCTCAGGCGGCAATGAGACTGGGAATTGTCGGGCTTTCCTTAGATATATCAATGTTGCTTTCTTTACTGTAACAAGCATGGTATTGCTTTATTAGCTAGAAAGAAAAATAAAGAGACAAATAATGATAGCGGCTCTAAAAATCAGACTGAAAATAATGAGAAAAATCCACAGGTGTTCTTGAATATGCTCAGGCAAAGCTAAAAGTCAAGTCAGTCCTCTTAACCAGATTCTGCTGGTAGAGGGAGATAAATCCTTGCACACTAATTACTAAAGTTTGGTTTCTCAGGCAGAGAAAAGCTGAGAGACTAATGGAAGAAATAGAAAAATGTATTTTTCCATCTCTAACCAAACCTAGAGTATTTCTGTACTATCCTATTTTTTTGAAACTTTACCTCTTCTGAGTAATCGTTTTGAATCTATTTTTTTTTTCAGAAACCACTTTTCTCTATGGTTCTCATTTGTCTTCTCTTTCTTTGATGAAAGGCAATCGGTTTAAGAACACTTCACTTACCATTTTCTCCAAAAAAACATTTTTTGTGGAAAAGTATGCTTAAAATCCTTTGGTAAGTCAAAACTTTAATCATGCCCACACAAAAAGAGAATGCTCTAAAATAAAGAGAAGATAAATTGTGAGAAAGAAGAAAAACTAAATGAAGGGAAAAAATTACTAATATTATTTGAATTCTTTAGTGTCAAATTAAATCAAGAGAATCTATTTTATGGATCATTAATTTCAAACTTTCTTAACTCTAAATGAAAATTGTAGAGAGAAAATTTCAGGCTTTGGAATATAATTGATATGTTTAAGCAATTGCCTCATCCTTTCTTAAGATTTACACTCTGGAGAAGAAGGTGTTATCCTGTTTCAGCAATTCTGTAAGCAATATTACTTAACTAATGGCTTTAGGAAAAGAATATCTCCCTATTAATTCTGACAGGAAAAATAATGGTACGGGGCCATTAGCTCTAGTCAGAGAAACGGGGAGGGAGTCACTGGATGAGGGAGCCCTAGAGTTCAGGCCGCCATTTTGTTTCTCCTTGGGAAAACATTTTGAGGTGATTTGTGACAGAGAGATCAAGGCACAAGAAACACCAAGGGAGCCTCTCCCGACTGCCTCCCCCAGTCTACTCAGGGCAGATTAACACAAGCACAAAGGCTTAAAAAGAAGAAACAATTCTTATCTACTTGATTTCAGAGAATTACATTACCATCCTCATATAATACTTAGCCATTCCACCTCTTAAACATGATTAGGTAAACATTTTACCTCAAAAAGTACCTATCAGAACAGTTCTCTTTGCTTTTCCATGTTTTCAATGAAAGACAGCTGCTTTGATACCTTTTAGCCTCAGAAGAATTTTCCCTAAACTATGTTAGTGAAAAAAAAATCCAGTTAAAATATTTTAGTCACTTAAAAGCTTAGTTATGTGCAGAATTCAAAAGAAGAGATTCCAGTGAGAAGGAAAGTAAGTGAGACAAGGAAAAAAAATAGAAGTCTCCCCCACCCCCACCCTGCCCTTCCTTGTGCTAGAATGAAATACAGGTTTATTGCTAATAATTTAAGAAGCTCAATTCTACGTAGTTGATGTAGTGTACATGTAGCTTAAGAGAAGAAAATTAGGACATAATTATACAATGATTAGTATTGTGGTAAATGCCACAGAGGAGATGGGTTATGAATTACATACCGCAAGGACACCTAATCTGGTTTGACAGTCAGAAGTGGCCAGCCCGGGGAATCGCTGAAAGGGCTCACAAAGCCGTCCAAGAAGGGCCACTGTAGCAATTAAGCCTCAGCCTCAGATGTGGCTGAAGGACCCATCCTTGGAGCAGAAAAATGCATTTATCAAAATCTAGCTATATGCCAGGGTATTTTTCTGTCCTAATGCAATTTTCTGAAAGTTTGTCTTTTCTAAGTAATCATACATTTATTTCAGAAACTACTTTTCTTAGTGGTACTCATTTCTTTTCTATTTCTTTGATGAAGGCAATCAATTTAAGATTTCCCTCTCAGAGACTTCTTTTTTCATTTCCTGAAGGATGTTTAGTGGAAGGTCATATCTAAAACCAATCCTTAAGTTAAAGTTTATGCCCAGACCACAAGCAAGTACCTAAAATTTAGAGAGCAAAGGGAGACATGAGTTAAAGAGAAAAAAATATATATAATTATCGAAAATATCATTTGAAACATATAATGCCAAGATTGAAATCAAGAGTACCTACTCTTTGAATGATTATTTTTAATGTTTCTCAATACTAAATGAGTTCGTAAACGACAGTCCATTTCTCCAAATATAATTGAGGTATTTGAGAGAGCTCATTTTTCCTCAAGATTTGCATCTTTAAAAAGGAGAAATTGATCCATTTCAATGATGATAGCAGGGAAGAAAGATCTTCCCTTCTATACCTCATTAATCCTGAGGGGGGGTGGGAATGGGCTCATGTCAAACGAGGAACAGAGAAAAGAAAGAAAATACTGGAGTTGGCCTCATCAATTTTGGTTTTCCAATCACCTTAGGAAAGAAAACACTCTAAGTCCAGTCTCTGTTTGAAAAGATGAATGTTGAGGGAGAATTTAGGTTTTTGTTCAAACTAGAATTTCAGACTAGTGAAACTTAATTTGACAAAAAAAAGCAAAAAAAAAAAAAAAAAAAAGCCAGGAAAAGAGGATGATGGAATAGTGTTCTCTTTTCAGAACATGTTTAGATATTCTGTCTTGGGTAGTACTTGGGTGATTTTATTTTTCTTTCTTCAGAACTCCTGCCATCGCAATACTTTTTAGTTTTTTTTTGTGTCCTAGAGGAAAAGCGAGTGTTTGGAAAGCATAAAACTTTCTTTGACCCAAATATTTCTTCTAAACAACATGAGTGGAAGAGCCAGTTTGAAATATTTCAGTAATGTGAAATCTCACACAGCTACAGAATTCCATAAGCATTTCTTAAATACTATTGAAGAGCAAGAGGACTGAGATAAAGGGAAAAGAAGAAAAGTTGCCCAAAATCCTCTTTAAAAACTTTCATACAAAAACAATTTGCTCAAGAATGTGCACTTTCTGACTTAATTTTATAAGTGTAGTTTTCTTAATAATAAGCAAAACTTAACTGAGCGGACTATAGGGTAATTGAAATACTCTCAACTTGGTTTCATATTTTCTCAAGATTTTCACCACAAAAGAAAGAGTACTACAGTCCTGTAGCAATGCAACTCAAGTAGTGTTTTTCCAGCAAAAGTGCCTACGTGGTTTCTACGGATTCCAATAAAAAATAAAGGGGGACTGTCATGAGTTCTTTCAGACCAAAGCAGGGAACAAAATATCAAGAGTGAGCTCGGCTCTGCTATGAAGAGATCACGAAGACTTGAACTCCAAAGTCACAGGTAAGTTGGGAGCTGAGATGTAACAAATGGGAGAGAAGGAACGACAGGAAACAAGTTCTGACAGAATTCTATGAAGCTGCTCTTTTGTCCTCACACCAGCTTTAGAAATTCTATCTTTTATGATATGAAACTTGAATTATAGGACTTTTTTTATTTTTTTTTTTTTACTTCAGAAAGTATCTCCTATGCTCTTTATCTTCCTCCAAATTTCATCAGTCTGGTTAAAATGTAATAGAAATGTAAAAGCTCAGTTAAACACAAACCCAAAAGCTTCCCTGAAAATCCAGGGAGGATTACAGAAGCAACATTAAGGAAAAATAAAGAATACTACCTTAGAAATACTTTTTAACCCTACTAAACTAATCAGGATATCTGATTTCTAAACTTTTTTTTTAAAGGAACATCAATTAACATATTAGAACCACCCAGAAAGCCCACCCCTTGGGGCATGTAAAAAAATCTTTATGCCTTTCCTAAAGATTTCTACTCAACCATTCACAAAAAGACTCTGGGTTTTTTTTTTTTTTTTTGGCTTGCAATTCTAAAGCAATATAGGGGAGTCCACTTGCTCAAGGCTTCTTGGGCATGGCTCCAGGTTAAAAAATAAGTTAAAAAAACAAATAAAGCAATATAGGAAAGGAAATCCATGATCTGACAGAGAATGGGAGGCAGCCTTTAACTCTTATCTGGAGAAGAGTATAAACAACATCAGGTGCCCAGAAAATTCCAAAAATTGCACCTGGAGCAGGTGCACAGGACGGGGAGGGAGATGAATCTTGTGGAGGACACACAAGTCCTCACAGATGACTTACGGAAGCTCAGGGGGTTGTGGAAAGAATAGAATAAAAAAATATGTAGACCTTCCTTGAGGGCAGAGAAGATCACCTTTAGAAACTCTTCCACCTTTACAGAATGTCTTGAATGCCCTCCTGGTGGTGGTCTGGGGCAATGGCTCACCTGAAACACCTGCATGGATAAGGTCACCTTCTCAGTGTCTTCTTGCAGTGGAAGTCACAGGGTCTGCTTAAAATGCTTACAGAAAGAAATGAAACTAAATCAATTATGTAAAACTTAGGTTCAACAGGAAGCTATAGAAGGGGAAATCTGAACCATAAGCAGCTGTCATCAAAAATTTATTCAAGAAATCTTCTTGACTTATCTTTAAAAATATGTTATTACTAAATTCAAATCAGAAAAAGAATACACAGCTTAAATGATCATGGAGTAAACTAACATAATGGTTTTGAAATAAAGTAGTTTACACTGTTTCTATTGAATGCTGACAGAAAAATAATGAGAAAATTGCATGAACATCCATCAAAAGAGGGCTGAGAGCTCCCAGAGTGGGTTCTGTGTGGTTTTCTCACTTGGGTCCCTCACAAAAATCTAAAAAAAAAAAAAAGTCAGTCTGTACAAAGGGGGAGAAAAATGGAAAGTGGGCTCAAACCCCAAAAGGCCTGCCAGGGAACAAAATAATCATAATTATAATATTCACATGCTTTCCATCACTTCAAGGAGTTTTCAACTTCTCTATGAAAAGCAACCTTTAAAACTTCCGTGTTGAGAAATTATTAGCCTATTTTACCTCAAATATTTCTCTCATACAGAGGAAAACAAAGTTATCCCTTTTCCTTGCCAAACGTCTCCCACCCTGCGTTCTCGACTATACCTGGTTCTTACGAACGTTCTCTCAGGGAAGAAAACCTGTACCTGGGCTCTAATAAATACAAGGGGAGAGGATGAGAGAAGATGAAATAGCACGAAGTAGATAATAAAATTTAAAATAGGTGTTAGTGTCGCAATGTGCCCTGTATGGAAAAGATCAGGCTTGTTGTTGGTTACGGCTTCTGAGTGTATTTTCTAAGGCGGAAAGGTATAGCTTTGATGCATTCTCCCTCACGAATTTCAAAGAGAAAAGAAAATTAACCCTTTTTCTTCTGCCATTTAGCTTTGAAAACAAAAAAGAGTGAAGTTGGCCTTTTCATTACTGGTGGAGTTGAGGTTGAAGACCCTGGATGACCCGCCCCTCCCCTCTGCTCTGGCCATTTCCTGGCTGAGATGCCTCAGGCCCTGAAAAGGCAACGCCTCATCTAGACCCAGCAGCCTAGGTGGACAGACTGGCAGAGACACCAAGAGAAGTTGAGAGAAAGAGAGAGAGAAGTCAAAATGGACTGATTCCAGGGAAAATTGGGAAGTCTGGATGCTTGATGCATGGGAACCAGCTTCCTCCATATTAAGAGGTAATCATTTAAGTGTTCGAAACCCAGCTGTACGAAGGGCCCCAGGCAGACTGGGCAGGGATGGGCAGGAACCCCAAACTGATCAGGATTAAGAAGTAAAATCAGATTTGAAATTTTCGGGCATACGAAGTCCTCCCAAGAGGACCTTGCTGGAAAGGACGGCCATCAGAGGCCTCCACTGTTTTGCCTTGGGGAAGGCTTGCCAGATAAAATATGGATACCTAGTTAAATCTGAGTTCTAGGTAAACAACAAAGCATTTTTAGCATAAGTATGTCTTATGCAATATTGGGGGTATACTTATGCTTAAAAGAAAATGTGTTCTGGGTATCCGGTATTTTTATTTGCAAAATCCTGCCACCTTCCCTTAGGATGGAGGGAAGGGGAAGCTTGTTTGGGATTCGCTGTGCTTGGAAAAGTCTGTCTGAAGATGTCAAGCTGGCTAGTCGCTCCCCACCGCCCCCCATGTCCAGGCACCATGTCACGGAAGGCTGCTGATCCAGGCCGTGGGATGCTGGGTTGATTTGGGCTGAATAATTATTATCAATAAAGACATCTTCATGGGGGATGACACCTCACAAATATCCCAAGCTTGGCGATGGCCCTGACAGCCCTAGGAGAACAAGTTATGGGGTTCTAAAAGACCCCAGAGACAGAGCTCACAGACAGGGGGCAAGGCAGGGTCAGGTGTGGGGACAGAACCCGCAACCTGGAGCCCTTCTATCCTTTTAACAATTTTTTAGGACAACCATGAAAAATAACCTTTGCAAAGTCTATTTTGAAAAATTATTAGTCTATCTGATCTCAAAAATACTTCTCCCATTCTAGCCATTTTCGAGAACCCAAGGCCATTTTCTACCCCGAATGGTTCCCTAACCACTAGAAAAGACTATTATGTATGGTTCATTATGATGAAGGTTCTTTCTGGGTGAGAAACCTCAGCTAGCCTCTCACAAATGGGAGCGGGGAAAGCTGAGAGGAGCAGAGACGGCATGATGTCGATAATAACCTTTAAAAGGGGCATTATGTGGAAATGCGTCCTAGAGCTTCCAGCGAGGCGGCCACACTCCAGTAATTGCAGGTTCGGGGACATTTTCTAGATGAGAGTTTTGTTATGCTCATGACTTCTCCCTCAAGAATTTTAAAATGTAAGGGGGAAAAAAAACCCTTTTCTTCTCTTTTCAAGCTGGGAGGGGGAAGAAAGAACACAAACTTTGGCTTTTATTGTTCAACTGGTCAATAGCATGTACTCCAGAGAAGGACAAGAGTTACTTATTCTTTTTTTCCACCAGGAACATCTCTGCCACTCACTTGAGGGCAAAGGTCTCCTACAGAAATTGTCCCCCACGCAAGGAAGAGAAAGCTCCTTGAAGGGAGGAATCAAGCAACCCAGGAAGACCCTTCCCTGTTCATTTCTCTGACCTGGTGGGGCAGAGGGAAGAACCGAGAGGGCAGAATGGAGTGTTCGGCCCAAGTGGCTTGTGGGCTGGGCCGGAGACAGATTGACCGACACACTTGACTTTAAGTTCCTTGCGTGGCTGCACATGGGCAGAAAGAGGTGCAGCCACGTGGTGAAAGCCACCCGACTTCACAGGGATCCTGGACAGGCCCAGGAGGAGGAATGACTTCACAAAGACGCCAAACGGACTCAGAAGGCCACACCACACAGACGAAGGCAAGGGACTGACGGATGGCCAGGGTGAAAACTTGCTATCTTTCATCCTTCCTGTCAGTTCAAGACATTTTTAACTTCCCTATGCAAAACAACCTTCAAAAATACTATCTTAAAAAATTATTAGTCTATTTACCTCAGAAATATGTCTCCCCTATATACAAGGACCCAGGGCCATCCATCGTTCTGCGCAGAGCCCCCGCCGGCCTTGTGACTGCGGGGGGAGAACGTGGCGTGCGCTCCACTGTCACAACAGTTCTCCGGGGGGAGGAAGCTGTGCCCACCCGCTAATAAACACCAGGAGAGGAGATGGGGTTGATGAAATAGTGCAGAGTAAATGGTAAGATTTAAAATAGGTTTCAGTGCAGAAATGTATCAGATGGTTTGTTTTTTTTTTTGGTTTTTTTTTTTATAGGTAGCATCTCTGATTATAGGTTCAGGGTATATTTTCTCAGTGAGGATTCTAATGCAGTTCATGTCAAATACTTTCAAGGAAAATAAAAGTAATTTACTTTTCCAATAACGTTTGGTTCCCGTAAAGACGGTGGTGAGCTTGGTCTCGAGGAGCGGCTCTGATAAAGGCCTGGGTTAACGTCGTTCTGGAAATACTGATTGCACCATGCATCACAGGGGACGTGGATGGGGCAGAGGGCAGAGCTTACAGCCGAGGGAACCTGTGGGACAGCAGAGGAATGAGGCAGGCCCTGGGCACTTCCAGGAGAGAAAAGCAGGATCCCTGTGGGCCAAGAGTCAGGTAGTAGGAGCAAAACACGACCTTGGCCAGGTGCTCAAGGTCAACAGCATGGACCCTGGATATGCTAGGATGAAAACAGTTCTTCACCTCTGTGGTCTTCCTCCTCCACACGCACAACCCCTACCTAGTGACAAGGAAAGCCTCAGACCAACCCTCGAGAAGGGTCCTGAGCAGGGCTCCTCCCAGCTGTCGACTGTCTGAGAAACAGGGCCAAGAGGAGCCCAAGGAGACGTGATGACTAAATGCCACATGGGATCCCAAATGGCATCTTGGGACAAGAAAAGGACATTAGGAAAAACTGGGTGAAATCTGGATAAACTGATGTTTAGTGAACAACAATGTGTCAATAGTTAATGGATCATTAATTGTAAAAAAGCGCCCTGCTAAAGTAAGCTGTCACTAACAGGGGAGACTGGGTACAGAGTCCCTCTCTGTTCTACCTTTACAACTTTTCTGTAAATTTGAAACTGTTACAACACAAAAAGTTTATTTAAAAAAAAACAACAACTAAAGTCCTGGGTGCTCTTCGAAAGACTGTGAAACTCCTTTTTCCTGGGAGAAAGGTTTATGCATTTGGAGGGGGTGGGTGTCTTTCACATCTGTTGCGTCGAGTGTCTCAAAACTTCAACAGCCTCTAAAAACCTTCCAGAAGTCCACACTCTCTCCCTCAGTCTCTAGGATGTGAACATGAGGGTATTGTTTCTTCCCTTGAAATAAACATTTTTTTTTCAAAAAAAAAAGAAAAAAGAAAAAAAAAATAGGAAAGGAACATGGACCTCCATTAACTCAACATGGAAAGTCATAGCATTTATGATGAATATCTGCTGTTTGTCTAGAGGGAGGAGAGTGAGATGGTCTAGACCTTCATTTCTTTCTCATTTTTCATCATCAACTTACAAGCAGCAGTGACAATGGTAGGGCATTGAAAGCTAAGGTCCTGCAGGTTTTGCCCTGGGCTCTCTAGAATTATCTTAATCTCTTCTTTCCATGGGGTCTCAGGTCCACAATCTTTGTGGATATCAGCTTCTGGAGCATGTTCCTCTCAGAAAGAAGAGCCCACAGAATGAGAGTCATAGGAAAAGAATAAAGCCCTTCTCCCATTCCCTGCAATGCCCACCCAACGAGACTTAAAGGGTGGTAGAGCTCAGCAGTCAGTCTTCTCTGGTGTGGGATAGTTTTAGATGTAGTAGAAGAACCACTAGGTGGTTCCAGTGGCAAAAATCCTAGTGCTGACTTTAGATAAGCTGTTTAGCCTTCCTAAGTCTCACCTTGTTCCTCTGATATGGCATGTTGCCTGCACACAGGATGTTTAGGGGATCTTTCTATGAAATCACTTGGTAAATGTAAATCACTGTGCATATTTGAGCCTCCCTACTGTGCTCATAGGCCACTTGACTTTTTATCTTCATTCATTGGACTCTCACATTATAATCTTGTAAGAGCGGACACTCAAAAAGCCATTCTTCTCAGGTTACCATAACATCTCTCTGTTCCTACTTTCACCCCATAACACCTGACCTCCTATTTTCCCACCTTGGAGAGTTTGCCTGAGACAGAGTAGCATGGCATCAGCCTTCTCTTTGGTAAAGCCGATGTACCTCATCTTCTTTCCTCTATCCCTTTTCCTAGCATGCTGATGCAATTCTACAGCCTCAGTATAGTCTGAGGTTGACATGGGAGGGAAGATTCATAGGGAGGGAGATAGCAAAGAAGGAGGGTGCAGGGTAAAAGGATCATCTGACGTTGGGAATGGTCCATTGGGGGCTGGATTAGTCAGGGTTCTCTAGAGAGACAGAACCAATCGGATATCTATATAGATGGGAGGGAAATTCTTAGGGGAACTGGCTCATGTAATTATGGAGGCTGAGAAGTCCCACAGTAGGCCCTGTGCAAGCTGTAGAACCAGGGATTCTGGCAGCATGGCTGTCCAAGCCCAAAGGCCTCAGGACCGGGGAAGCTGATGATATAACTCTCAGTCTGAGGCTGATGGTCTGGGGATCCAGGGCGCTGCTGGTGTAAGTCTCAGAGTCCAAAGGGTGGAAAACCTGGAGTTACGTGTCCAAGAGCAGGAGAGAGAGTGTGAATTCTCCTTCCTTTTGCCTTTTTGATCCGTCCAATTGGATGGTGCCTACCACACTGAAGGCGATGTTCCCCACTCGGTCCACTGACTCAAACATCAGTCTTTTGTGGGAACATTCTCACACACACACACAGAGATAATGCTTGACCAGATTTCTAGGTATCCCTTAATCCAGTCAAGCTGACACCTAAAATGAATCATCACAAGGACTTCCCCAGCATGAGACAAATGGGTCAGCTTTTACAAGAAGTCCCTGTGGAGCATGTAGTGGTTGTCTCTGCATCATAAACAGGATCGATCATCAGCATAATGACAATTTCTTCAAAGAAAAGGCCCTTACTATGGGTTTCAAATCAGCAGAGAGTTCAGCAGGAATTCACAGCCCCAAAGAGATGCGTCCTTAAGCCTCCAGCCTATAGTTTTCCAAGCAGCAAGTCAAACATCTTTAACATGGTCAACAGCCCCAAATACTGGGGTCTAGCCACTGAGTAAAGCAACCATGTCTGCTTTCAGTTTTGTGTGGCTGGGACTGAGGTTAAACATCTGCACCAGCTCAGCTGATGCCATTGGGATATGGCTTAGCTGCACCATCAGCCAAATAAGGCCAGGCATTTAGGGGGATGTTGGAGAATTGAAGGCCTCCTAGTGCTGGGGGATTTGGTTTGAGCAGCAGAGAGGCCTTCACTGTTCCAACCAAGGAAGAGCTAAACTTATTCTTGCAAAGCCAAGATATTGCTGAAGCCAGTCAGCATTCATTCTCAAAAATGCTATTTCCATTTGACACACAAGACTTTTGGGGCTCTTCTTTCCTTGTTAGTGGCTCAGATTGACTCACATTAAAATGAGGATGTCAGACTGGAGAGTTGTAAGGCCTCTATGGGTCAGGCTTCTGTTTCAAGAAGACGTTGGTAGCAGGCTAATCACTGCTTCCAAAAGCAATTTACAGGTGAGTTCTGTCAGAAGCGAGTCCAAACCCAAAGGGGGTCCCCTAGTTGGAAGTTATCTCCCTTTGCCAGAGACTCCAAATGGCAAAATCAGACACAGAGACTTGAATTGCTGCTAGTACCCCAGGAATCCACTAAGGACCTTGGCCTCCTTTTTGATGAATGTGGGTAGTTTTTGCTTCCTGCTGGAAAGATTGAGCATTGTACATAATATTAGTGAACTTTCACTGGAAAATAGGACTTTAAATTTTGTTGGGTTTTTTCATCGGCCTTTATTTGCACAGAGGTGACAATATCCTAGTTAGGGCGATTGAGACTGAGGTGTCTACTTTGTCAACAAACGGAATGTTATCTACACAGTCAAAACTTTGGACGTCAGAGGCTGGTGCCCTCATGCTAAATCCTGACTCACCCACTAATGGAAAATGGCATTGGAGTTTGACTCACTATCACTTCTCTACCTGGAATTTACTCTGTTTGGGATAATCCCTACTGGAATGTGGAAATATAAGCATGTAACACATTAATTCCTGCTATGGATTTTGGTATAGCAACAACAGGGTGGTGAATCCATTCAGAATGGGGAAAGGTCCCACCTACGTGGTCAAGTTAGCTTCCCTCCCCCACTGTGACCTGTGTCCTTGTTTGTCAGCATTGCATCCCTGTCACCAAGACTGTCAAGAAATGTGAAGGACTGTAGATTTTACCCCATTGGCAAGCCAACACACTTAACTGCCTGTTTCATGGACGTGGGCAGAAAATATACGACTCCTGAGACTGAGAAAAAGACTTTATCATTTGTGGCCCGTTAGTCACCAAGAACTTCATGTTTCCCTAACAATATCTGTACCCCCATAATATAATGAAATAAAAGAAAAAAAAAAAAAGAACTTCATGTTCACACCCGTTCCCCCTGCTCTGCCAAGTTGCATGTAGGTGAGGCAAAGAGGCCCAGGTGGATGCTGCAAATGCAGCAGATTTGCATCACAGCTGAAAAACTTTGAGCGTAAGAAACCTCAGTCTTTTAAAATGAGTCGCAATCAAACCTGCCCAATTTTTGCTTCAGAGGAGGCATACTATTTACCATGTTGGTCAGGTAATTAACCTGCCCTTTGCTTTGGGGTGACACTGCTGCTATATTCTAGAACTCTCCGTCGTTTAAAAAACTCAAACTATAAAACGAAACAAAACCTTGAAAAAATAGTCTGGAACGGAAGTGGATATGAGACGCAAACAAACAAACCTTGAGAGATTAATCTTTGGATCACAAAGGCCCCTTGAAGAATTTTGAAAAGAAGTCTGACCTTGGCTGGTGGAACTCTGGGACTGCTAAAGACTGAAGAAGAAAAGAGGAAATAGAATTACCAGGAGATTGGTAGGAAAATCAGCCCCTACGGTGAGGTGATGGTGACCCGGGTAGGGCAAGGACAGCTCAGAGCACGTGAGCGAGAGCAGAATACATTTCGAGAATAAATTGATATTTGCTAATTTAATGGAAAAAAATACAAATCACCACCCATAGATAAATAGATTCTGAATGGATTAATGATTTAAGATTGAAATGACAAATGATGATGCTTTAGACAAAACATCTCTTCGGTATTAGAATAGGAAAAGATTTCTGCAAGAGAACAAAAAAATCACCGTGGAGTACTATTAAAAAGGGGTGAAATAATGTCTTTTTCAGTGACTTGGATGAAACTGGAGGGCATTATAGTAAATGAAGTATCTCAGGAATAAAAAAGCAAATACTGTATGTTCTCACTTATGAGTTGGAGCTAAATGAGGGCACATATGGTCATAAAGAGGTGTAATGGACATTAAAAACTAAGCAGAGAGGAGGGTGGGAGGTGTGTGAGGCACAATGTACACTATTCTAGTGATGGGTACACTTAAAGCCCTGACTTCAGCATTATACAATTCATCTGTGTACCAAAAAACACTTGTACCCCCTAAATCTATTGAGATAATACTAATGTAAAAAAGAGAGCCCAAATCATGAATTGTAAAATGGAAAGAGACAGATTAGATTATATTAAAATTAAGATTATATTAAAATTTCTTCCTCAGAAAGAAGGAGCCAGAGAGAACAAAAACGGGGCTTGTGTCCAGCTTGGATAAATCAATCAGGAAAAGACAGACCACGCAATACGAAATAAAATTGGCAAGATAAACTAATGACACTTTGAAAAAGATGTTACCATTCAGAATCTTCTCTTGAAGATTGTCGAAACATATACTGCATTATTATTGTTGTTGTAAGCCCCCTACTGTGTAATAGAACACCAGAACTTTTTCTGCCTAGCAACTGTAACCATGTCCCCATTGACCAACCTCTGCTAGTCCTCCCTCTCCCCTACTCCTCCCCAGCCTCTGGTAACCACTATTCTACTCCCTACTTCTTGTGAAATCAACGTTTTAGATTTTACATATGAGTGAGATCATGCAGTGTTTGTCTTTCTGTGCCTGGCTTATTTCACTTCACGTATAACCTCTAGGTTCCTCCATGTTGATGCACATAACAGGATTCCATTCTGTTTTATGGCTGAATAGTATTCCGTTGTGTATATATGTATATCACATTTTCCTTATGCATTCATCTGCAGATGGGCACTTAGGTTGATTCCATGTCTTGGCTATTGTGAATAGTGCTTCAATAAACTAGGGGTTCATATACCTCTTTGACATACTGATTTCATTTCCTTTGGATATATAATCAATTGAGTATTTTTAAAGAGATATTGCTAAAACATTAGGAATAATAAAGAATAATGAAAAACACATTCTATGTAATTTTAACCAATTAAACTGCTACCATGGCTATATAAATATCTAATAAATAGATTTTAAAGTTAATTTGTCATTATTGTAATTAGTATTAATTTTACACTTCCTAATGCAAAAAATTTCTAATGCTGCTTGATAGATAATAAGTACGTTGCTGATTATAAACACACAAACACAAATATATACACATATATTTTCCATCTTGCTTTGTGACCTAATGTGTAATCAATATTTCTAAGAGCCTCATGTGAGCTAAGAATATGTTTATTTTTGTTCCATGAGGTTCAACACATATCCATTATGCCAAACTAATTCTTTTGTTTCGTAAACTATTGAATCCTTAATGCTTTGCGTCAACTTTATAATGAAAATACAGACACAATCTATTGAAAATGTTTCCTATAATTGGGAAATAATCGATCACTTTGCTCCTTTGGAAATCCGCCTGCCATACTCTCCACGTAAACAGAATGGATTCATAACTGTCTCTCTCCAAATAGCTATTTCTCCACTGTTTCATGAAAACTTCAGTAAAATGAAAGGCTCCGCTTATTTCCTCACCTCAGAGGCATGAGAGTACTTCTCCCAAATCTCTTTCTTTCCGACATGGTCAATTGGCATCTTCAAATCCCCAAATCTATGTGTTCTCACACAGCATATGTTTTTTAACTGTCAATACCCATCTGATGTTTTAAAAAGTTGGGGAAAACACACTTTTTGTTCTCTCCTTTGTCTCACTCTGGCTCAGTCTAGTCATTTCTACATGGAAACACTTTACATATGCTAGTCTTCCTTCATATAATTATATTTTAAATGACTCATCTCTCTAAGACTGTAACTTACAGACTTTGTAACTTGGCCTCCAGTGCCATTAATCGAAATTGGATTTGCATGTCACCTTCACTATGTGCTATCTCTTTATTGCCTGAGAACATTTTTTCGTCACTTTCTTGAATGGTCATCTCACATGTAGCTTCTTTCTCATGTAGCTTTTTCAACAATTTCATAATTAATTTCTGCATAAACTTAATATGTCAGATTAAAAGTTACACAAAGACATTCTCATAATCTCCACATTGTTTCTGGATCTAATTTTTTTTGTTGTTGCATAAACTTTGAACTACTCTACTGCAAGCACTAATAAAATTTCACTGATATAAATATTTACATATGAATTTCATTATGTTTCATTTACATGTGCTCTTACTAGTTGTTTATTACTGGGATGGAAGTTCGCTCTGTCTAGTTCACCACTCTCTCATAATGGTGATTGCTTCATAATTATGCTTACAGTTTTGGAAGGAGGCGTGAATAACCAACAAAGATGTACACTTTACATGTTTATGATGAGTTTAGGGGATTTTGTAATCTTTATCCAGGCAAAGCAAAGCCTGTGTTCACTGGACACACGGCTCATGAGAATGAAGGGGCAGGCAATTGGGAAATAAGCATTAAGTAAGGCTGAAATGTTCACTAGTAAAATATTGGGATTATCAAAAATAGCAATACAAACTTGAAGAAGGCAGGAGAGCATGTAAGAAGACACAAAGGTGCTCACCAGAACAAGGATGCTGTGGGTAGCTCTGGACTCAGGGGAGAATCTGGGAGAGAGATCGTTCTTATGGATGTGTTGGACCTGCTGCTTGTGCCTGAACAGGATGAAAACCATGGAGCTGCTGGTCCAGAGCATGAGCCCCACACAGAACACGTCAGGGATTGA
>CAUYPO010102221.1:0-22168 GCA_963574435.1 Cheirogaleus major
CCGTGGCTCACGCCTGTAATCCTAGCACTCTGGGAGGCCGAGGCGGGTGGATCGCTCAAGGTCAGGAGTTCAAAACCAGCCTGAGCAAGAGCGAGACCTCACCTCTACTAAAAATAGAAAGAAATTAATTGGCCAACTAAAAATATATAGAAAAAATTAGCCGGGCATGGTGGCACATGCCTGTAGTCCCAGCTACTCGGGAGGCTGAGGCAGAAGGACTGCTTGAGCCCAGGAGTTTGAGGTTGCTGTGAGCTAGGCTGACGCCACGGCACTTACTCTAGCCCGGGCAACAACAGAGTGAGACTCTGTCTCAAAAAAAAAAAAAAGAAAAGAAAACTGTGCACATACAGTGGTTGTGAATATGCTTTAGGATTTCTTAGCAAAACTTAAAAACAAACACCAAAGAAATCAACTTTGGGGGCTACTAACATTTTTGAAGCCTCAGGGCAGTCTAATTTTAAGATATAAATCTATTTTTTAAAGACAGAAATCTAGTACATAAAATTAAATAAAAATTTCATTTATTTCAGTATATACATGCTAGATATAGAGGAGATACAAAAATAGTATCATAGTCATTGCACCAAAGGCAAAAACCTCCCAGGAAGACCATACAGAATGGGGAGAATACATTGTGTGCTAGGGAAGCAGATATCTTTAAACAAATATATCTTGAGTACTCACTATGTCCCAGACACTGCTCTAGGCCCTGGATATATTATAGCTAATGAAACAGACAAAATCTCCTGCCTGTAAGGAGCTTACATTCCAGTGTGAGAGATGGACAAAAAAAGGATAAATATCTCACTAAAGTGATGTTTCAGAAAAGACGTGATTCAGCCAAGTGCCATTTCCTTAAAGTGCCAAGGCCCCAAAGCAAAAAGTACACCTGGCATTTCCAAGAAGTGTGTAAGACTGAGTGAGGGAAGAGTGGGGCAGAGGAGGTCAACAAAGGGCCAGATCACAAGGGCCTCCCAGGTCCTCAAAGACTTTAAGTGACATGAGAAGCTCCTTCGGGGGGTTCTTGAACAGAAGATGGATGTGATCTCATATCAAGATCACATGAGTGCTATATTTAGAGTAGACTCGAGGACAGAAGCAAGAGACCATGGGAGAGAAGATGGTGGCTTGGACTAGGGTGATAGCAAGTGATGGAAACTAGACTGAGGATTTTGAAAGCAGACGAAATGTTTGCAAAGCACACAGAGGTACTAAATATTGAATGAATCCTGAATATGAGAGAAGAGACCAACATGAGCTAGAGTACTCAGGAAAGGCATCATGGACTCAAAATTTTATTGGAACTTACTTTCTTTCTACATGTATGTCTTCTAGTCCTGATTTTCTTTTTTTTTCTGTTTTTTTGGAAATAGAGTCTCACTCTGTCACCCAGGCTTGAGGGCAGTGGTGTGATCACAGCTCACTGCAGCCTCCTACTCCTGGACACTCCTGGACTCAGGCCATCCTCCTGCCCCAGCCTCCTGAGTAGCTGGGACTACAGGCATGTGCTACAGCAACTGGCTAATTTTTTAAATTTTTGTAGAGATGAGGTCTCACTATGTTGCCCAGGCTGGTCTCAAGCTCTGGCCTCAAGTAATCCTCCCACCTTGGCCTCCCATAGTGTTGGTATTATAGGCATGAGTCACTGCACTCTGGCCTTAATCCTAATTTTCAGCATGCTTTATTAATATTTATTTTAATTCTTCCAAATCGTTTTTGTTTCACTGATCCCTCTACTATTATGACTGGTATTAAAACCAAGAGAGAAGTCTAAGTCAAGTAAATAACAATGGGGATACAGAGAAGTAGACAGGTTCAAAGATATTAAGGAGGCATAATCCACAGGCACTGGTGATTAAATATAGGGAATAAAGAAAGGGAGAGGCCGGATGCGGTGGCTTACACCTGTAATCCTAGCACTTTGGGAGGCTGAGGTGGGAGGATCATTTGAGCCTAGGACTTCAAGACCAGCCTGGGCAATAGAGAAACCCCATCTCTACAAAAAATTTAAAAAATTAGCTGAGTGTAGTGGTGTACCCTGGGAGGCTGAGGCAGGAAGATCACTTGAGCCCAGGAGTTTGAGGCTGCAGTGAACTACGGTGACTCCACTGCACTTTAGCCTGGGCAACCGAGACTCTGTTGCAACAACAACAACAACAACAAAAAACCAAACCCAAAGGACCCAAAGAGCACAGTGAAAGATAAAGGATGAAGGACAGAAGTAAAAAAAAATTAAATTATGGAAAGATTGTCTATGGCACATTTAAGACATGTCTCTACTTTGTACTTCATTAATTTGCTCTTGTTTATAAGTTCCTGTTACTGTTCTTACACTACGGACATGTGGTCTTGTTTTGTTTTGTCAAAACAAACTGCAAACTCTAAGGGTAAATACTGTTATTTTTTTTCTAGTACCTCTCCCCAGAATACTCAGCAGATATTCAAGTTGAAATATTCTGAGAAATGGAAATCCTTTTATATATTCAAACTAATTTAAATGATAAAGCAGAATTACCCATATTCAATTATAGTAAGGTAAACAATAATCTAATACACATTAATAAATATCTGCTACAAAAAAGCATTCTGGAACAGGATACTGGAGTTCAAATCCTGGCTCCACCACTTAGTAACTATGTGACCTTGGGTAAGCAACTTAACCTGTTTTCTTAACCTCTTGGTTTCTTCATTTTGTAAAAGAGGGAGAATAATGTTTAATACTTCTTCTGAGAATTTAGTAAAAAACACTTTGAACAGTGCTCAGTACACAGTAAATAGACAATAAATGATCCCTATTTTTTCACTCATCTGTGTACTCTTCCCTTAAAATTATGCCATTCATATCTTCCATATGATACTACTGTTCCAACACTTTGGTTTGGCCTTAGCTTTCAAAGATGAAATGAAGAACTATCTTACTTCTCCCTTGTTGTTTCCAGTTCTCCATTTTCTTTCTTTTCTTTTCTTTCCTCTCTTCCTTCCCTTCCTTCCTCTTTCTTTCTCTCTCTCTCCCTTCTTTCTTTCCATTTCCTAATTCTTTAGCACATCCTTAATCTTAACACATAACACAAGGACACAGCTGACTTCATTAACATACAATCACTATTTCATTCTCCAACACTCTGATTTACAAGTTATAAACAAGCTTCATATATTTTATCCTCCATGATAGTACCAACTTTCCAAAGCTAGTTTTAACCAGTTTCCCCTTATTCTCCTACTTAGATCATCTCTACCATCGTATCACCCACTAATTATCATCCAGATGAGGCAAATTACCTTTGCAAATTTGAGCATTCAAGATGGCAAGCAGATACGCTCCTTTTCTGAAAACTATCCCCCATGTATACCCCACCATAGAAATGGAACCTTGTCTTTACCTGGGCTAATTTGATTTGCCCACTAATAATCTAAAATAGGCATAGAGAGATGCTTGCATTGAGGACATTTTAAAACTTGAAATCATCAGTCACTTTGGATGTAATATATTCAAGCAGTAAAAGCAGGTCTGTGTGAGAGAGTGAGCACATACACATTCAAGTGTGTGAACTAATAATTGCACTATCTTCTAAATTTCTTTTATTAGCTTTGGTTTGGTTCTTTGGTGGTATACTTCTGAAGTCAGACTATCTGGGTTTGTATCTTAGCTCCTTCATCTAATAGCTGTATGGCTTTGGCAAAGTCTCTTACTCTCTCTCAGTCCAGTTACCTCATCTGCAAATTGGGGATGAGGATAATGATGAATATGATAGTGATGATGATACCTACTTCATAAGGTTATTTTAAGAAAATGGAATGATGCATTAAAACACTTAATGAAATGCCCAACACATGGTTTTAAAAAACTTACTATTTTATATTTATATATTATTTATATATTTAATTATTTATTATATATTTAATTAATTATATATAATTATTTATATATTATTTATATATTATATATTTATTTATATTTATATATGTAAAGTAATCTATATTATTTTTATTTTCTATTTTTATTATTTTACCTATAAAACCTGTAAATATTTTAAGGCCTACTCCTCTATCTTCAAATTGGAAAAAACCAGAAACATATGGATATATATACTTTGTCTTCTAAGAAAATATTAAAGATATTGAGGAAAAAGAAAAGGCAAGCCAACAGGAGACGGAATTTCTTCTAACTCTAAGGCCTATTCAGATACCAAAAAGGAGAGAATAAAAATTAATAAAACAAAATATCGAAGAGTTTAAGAGGTCTTAAGAAATATGTTGCAGTACGAAATGTGTTAATACGTCTCCCCATTGACTGTGGGAGAAGCTGCCAAGTGGGATGAGCACACAGCGACCGGGGCAGAGTGGGCTAAAACCAAAAGCAAGTGTCTTTACCAGAGAAGAATCCGGAATGGGGAGTAGCCGGAAGGGGATCAGGGGGCCAGGTCGGGTCAGCGTCTACTCTCCCTCTCCTGGGGGCAGCCCGTTGTCCCCTGGGGGCTGGGTTGGTCGGAGCAGCTTGAGTGTTTGGGTTTTTTTAATTGAGGTAGAATTTGCATAACATTTAGGTTATTGTGAACCAATAATTTTAAATAAATAATTTAGACGTGAAAAAAAAAAGAAATATGTTATAATTTAGCACTAAGAAACTGTTGCTTATTTTCAAAGTTCAAAAACATTAATGTTTTCCCTTAAGCTTTTGAAACTAATATGTCATTTTACATAGCTGGCACATGGTAAGTAGCCAAAAATGATTGCTGAATGAATTTCTCTTTAATAGACTTTATTTTTTAGAGGAGTTTTAGGTTCATAGCAGTTGCCTTGTTTTTTGTTGTTGTTGTTGAGACAGAGTCTCACTCTGTCACCCTGGGTAGAGCACAGTGGGCTAGAGTGCCATGGTGTCAGCCTAGTTCACAGCAACCTTAAACTCCTGGGCTCAAGTGACCTCCTGCCTCAGCCTCCCAAGTAGTTGAGACTACAGGGGTACACCACTACACTCAGCTAATTTTTTAAATTTTTTGTAGAGATGGGGTTTCTCTATTGCCCAGGCTGGTCTTGAAGTCCTAGGCTCAAATGATCCTCCCGCCTCAGCCTCCCAAAGTGCTAGGATTACAGGTGTAAGCCACCGCATCCGGCCTCTCCCTTTCTTTATTCCCTATATTTAATCACCGGTGCTTGTGGATTATGCCTCCTTAATATCTTTGAACCTGTCTACTTTTCTGTACCCCTGAGCTATCATTGATCATTGCTAGCTGTGTCCTCAACCATTTCTTTGAAGAAACCTCCAGAAGTCATAAAATATGCATTAGAATACATAGCATTCTTTATTTCTGTGTGAAAGCTCTACTACTTGCACACATTTGTTAGTCATTATATATATGTCAAAACAGTGTTAGAACACAAAATATACAATGGAAAGAGAAGACATTAATAGAATGGAGTACACCACCAACACAAAAATTGGGATAGAGAAAGCCTCCTGACCGGGCGCGGTGGCTCACACCTGTAACCTTAGCACTCTGGGAGGCCGAGGCGGGAGGATTGCTTGAGCTCAGGAGTTCGAAACCAGCCTGAGCAAGAGCGAGACCACGTCTCTACTAAAAATAGAAAGAAATTAGCCAGACAACTAAAAATAGAAGAAAATTAGCCGGGCATGGTGGCATGTGCCTATAGTCCCAGCTACTCGGGAGGCTAAAGCAGAAGGATTGCTTGAGCCCAGGAGTTTGAGGTTGCTGTGAGCTAGGCTGACGCCACAGCACTCTAGCCCAGGCAACAGAGTGAGACTACGTCTCCAAAAAAAAAAAAAGAGAGAGAGAGAGAAAGCCAAGATCATCTGTGTTCTGTTAGAGTAATTCTCATTAGTCTAAAGCTTAGGAGGACAGTTGATTAAACCCAACTCTCAATTGCTAATAGCTCATGAAACATGGGGAAAAATTAACAAGGAACAGTAATGGATTGTTTTATTTTGTTTTCTTAAAGAAAAATGTTTCAGAGATAATTAACAGGGTAACACATCAGCCTTCTATGGGGTGTTATCAGATTAGGTATGCACATAAACTGCAGGAACAACACTGAGCACTTCACTTACCATAATGACAATTGAAATTCCCACATTTAAGAAAGTATATAGGCCGGGCGCGGTGGCTCACGCCTGTAATCCTAGCACTCTGGGAGGCCGAGGTGGGCGGATCGTTTGAGCTCAGGAGTTGGAAACCAGCCTGAGCAAGAGTGAGACCCCATCTCTACTAAAAAATATAAAGAAATTAATTGGCCAACTAAAATATAGAAAAAATTAGCCAGGGATGGTGGCGCATGCCTGTAGTCCCAGCTACTTGGGAGGCTGAGGCAGAAGGATTGCCTGAGCCCAGGAGTTTGAGGTTGCTGTGAGCGAGGCTGACGCCATGGCACTCTAGCCAGGGCAACAGAGTGAGACTCTGTCTCAAAAAAAAAGACAGTGTATATATCTATTACTTGGTCAAACATTGTTAGTGTCCCCATTTATGGAGAATTCATAAGCTGACTGTCCTCTCACAAAATTTCATTTTCTTTCTTTAATCTTAAATATGATTAAACACTGGGGTGGGGAGGGGAGGTGTCCTGGGAGCATTCATCTGTTTTCTGTTCTTGCCAAAATTATGGCATAAATTCTAACAACCCTAAAATGAAACTTCTATAACTTCTATAACTAAAATGAAACTTCCTATAATTGCTAAAAGGGCAGTAAGCATCCTTATTTTCTTCTCTCCCATACCTGACCACCAGTCAAACTCTTCTAATTGAGTGGTATTATTATATATGCTACTGCTAAAAAGCATTAATAAAAATTATTTGTATATAAGTGCATGCAAAAGAAGAAATCGATAAATTACATACCAAACAACTGACATTGGTTACCTATGGAAAGTGAGATCATAGGGAACTGTTTACTTTCTATGACATATATTGGAAATATTTGGGTTTTTGAAAATGAGCATGTTATTACTTTCATATACAAAATAAGAATAAATGAATAGGTAAAAAAATTAATACGCTGATATTGAAAATTCCACTTGGGATCCTAAACATACTGACTCTTCAGCTGTGCATATTCATGCAGCAATGGGACTTAAAGTAAAACTATATAAATATAGTAATATATAGTATATAGTAAATATATAATATATAGTAAATATAGTAAATATATAATATATAGTAAAAGAATATTCTAAAATCATAACTTAAATCAGAACATAAAAAAGCTTCATATTTGGGGTGGCTAGGCCGGTGTGGGCCTTGCAGAAAAAAACAACAAAAAAACCTTCATATTTGTATAGATAAACACGAACTCCATGCCTACCAGGTTTCACTTCATTAGTCTTTTGGTGTCATTAATTATTAATGGAATCACATAACGAAGTTCCAAAATTAATTCCTTTTTTTCCCCCCTAAAAGAGATGGGGGCTCACTCTGTCATCCAGGCTGGAATGCAGTGTCACCACAGCTCACTGCAGCTTCGAACTCCTAGGCTCAAGTGATGCTCCTGCCTCAGCCTCTTGAGGAGCTAAGACTACAGGTGCAAGTGCCACTGGACCCAGCCCAAAATTAATTCTTTGTTCTTCTTGATGATCTACTTTCTAGCAAATTGCTAAAGGTATAAACATCACACAAAGTGCCCACTAAAAATTAATTAATGAGTACAAACTATAGAGTTTACTGTACTTACTATAAAACTGTCAACATCCCAGGAGAGACAGAGTTCGGAACCCATAGCTGGGTCTACACTGCCAAGCCCATTATGTGTCAGGGGGGAAGTTGATGGGCCTAGATCAGAGTTTATTCACTTCCACTGAAGCTGAAAAACTTTGAAGGCAAATTTAAGTATTCAAAGAAAGCAGGCTAATTAACTGAGAATGCTGTGATAATTAATTTTATGTGTCAACTTGACTGGGCCATGGGGTACCCAGATATTTGGTCAAACATTATTCTGGGTGTGTCTGGGAGGGTGTTTTAGATGAGATTAACTTTTAAGTCAATAGACTAAGTAAAGCAGATTGCCCTTTCTAATGTGAGTGGGCCTCATCCAACAAGTTAAAGGCCTGACTAGAACAAAAAGGGTGAGACTTCCCTTAGTAAGAGGGAACTCCTACTGCCTGACTGCCTTGAGCTGTGATAACAGTTTTTTCCTGCCCTTATACTGAAACTGACACTCTGGCTCTTCCTGGGTCTCGAGCCTGCTGGCATTCAGACTGTATCTACACCAAGCTGGAGAGCTTGCCAACTGCAGATCTTGGGACTTGTCAGCCTCCATAATCATGTAAGCCAATTCCTTAAAATTAATCAATCTCTCTCTCCCCCCATCCTCCCCTCATGGTTACGCCACACACGCTATGAGTTCTGTTTCTCTGGAGAATCTTCATTAATACAACAGGGTCCATAAATACAGAATAGGAAAGGTCCAGCAAATGCTTTCTGATAATGATTGCAGCTTTGATGCCTCAGAAATCTTTAAAAACTCTCTAAGAGATAGCCAACTATTCATTTTACCAAGTTATTACAGGTCCAATGGGGTTTAAGTGATATTTAATAGAACAATATCTTCTTAAATAATGGCCACATTCTTACTTAGAGGTTATAATCTCTAACTGCCGTTAAAGCCACTTATCTTCTACCACCTCCTTTCTACTTCTCTCTCCAAATGGTCACAATCCCCATCACTACCATTTGAAGAATAAGCATAGACTCGGCAAGGGTACCAAATCGTATAACCAATGCACTTCATTTAAATGGTTTTTGGTTAGACAGAAAAGAATCCTTCCTCATACCAAATATAAAAATGGCCAAGTAGTTCTTTTATCCTTCATCAATTACAACAAAACAGCCCTCTAGGTCTCCAGGGAAGACAACACACACCCTGTCATTGAGGGAATGTTGCTTAGGAAACATTGAATGGAACAAATTACTTAAAATCACAAACAGTAGAAAATATCTTAGAACAAAAAATCTTGTAGTCATGCTCTGTACATTCCTCCAAAAAGAAGGTGTGCTAAATAATTAAAAACTGAATGAGTAATGGTAAAAATCCATTAATAGAAAATACCTTTTCTGTAAGTGGTGGTAAACATTTGGTAGTATTTGGTACCTATTAAAATTTGCTGATTTTTTCTTATCTTATGAATCTTATTAGAGATTGAGAATTAAAATAAAATCTTAAGCCCCCCCCAGCTGATTGAATGGACCCATTCTTGGCCAAGGGGACCCCAGAAATACTCTAAAGCTGAGCTGCTGGCCATGAGAAGGGAAGTCAAACACACCTTCTCATCATGCCCCCCTTCCCTTGTTGGAGATATCCTTTGTAACTCATCACTAGGCTAAGGCTATGCAAAATAAAGCTTGAATCACACACAGGTCCTCAATTTACCCAAGAGATCTGGTAAGTCTGTGTCCAGTGGCTTGTCTCCAAATAGCAGACTTCCTTAACTTAAATCCTTCAAGCCTTCAGACAAAGCTTCACTTCTTTAACCAATTATGAATCAAAAAGAATCTTTAAACCCACCTATAACCTGTAACCACTCCCACACTTCGAGATGTCCTGCCTTTTTGTGCCAAACCAATGTACACCTTCCATATATTGATTTATGACTTTACATGTAATTCTTGTCTCCCTAAGATGTATAAAACCAAACTGTGACCCAATCACGGCAAGTCCACTTGCTCAAGGCTTCTTGGGCATGGCTCGGGGCTATGGTCCTCATACTTGGCTCAGAATAAACCTCTTTAAATTATTTTATAGGGTTTAGGTTATTTTCCATTGATAATACTGAAGTTGATTTCCATGTCAACAGAAATGCATTGATGTTAACAAGGTTAAACCATTACAAAAGTTTTACTCCACAATTTTTTTTTTTTTCACATTTAGATATCTTAGTGTGGGAGCTGGGCAGAACAGGAATACATTCTTAACTAAGTCATCAAATTTTCTTTTTTAAAGAAGAGGCAGTCTCTCTTTCACTCATGTTTCTTAATTATTAATGGTCACTTTCTTTGAACAGCTCTGAAGTTGGGGGAGAAGGTAGTAGACAACACTTTAAATTCTCATCATAACACTTTCCGGACCAGTAAATTATACACTTGTCACAAGCATCCAGACAGGATGCATCATCCCTGGCCTGCTGGAAGGAGAAAGAGGGACAACAGTATGCCAGTGAACACACAAATCAATTGACCTTTAAGGTCATCCTTTGTTCTTTAACTTCTACATGAACACCTGCAGAGATGAAGATTAAAACTAAGATCGTACATCTAAACATATCTTTAAAGTACCAAATGACACTGGGGAAGGAAGTCAGGTGGGAAGGAGAGTAGAGTATGCAAAGAAAAAAAAAATCAGTGAAAAGCTATTTTTTAAACAGTATTGGTATTTGAATTTATCTGTTCTGGATTTTTTCCCCACATTATCTCTGAGAAAGAAAAAGATTCTTATCTAAAAATCTTACTCAAAATAAAAATAAAATAGATATTAGCTAAAAGGTAGGACAGATTGATTTTAATAACACATTCCCCTTAAGTCCCAATTAAATGGCACTGGATAATCTTTCTGTTAGGCACTTACTCCTAAAGAAAAGGAGAATAAATGTATCTTCAACAGGCTCTTTACAAGCCAAGGCATTTTCCTACCCCAGTGAACAGTCTTATAAAAGGGACATTTAAATGGGACTTCCAGGAAACAAGAGTTCAGTAATTTCGTAACACTGAAGCAAAATGACTGAGAACTAGGTTTTCCATCTCCAAGACACATCCCTATTTTGCTAGACTGGCAATAAATATCAAAGTGCTCAGCTTGGGCCACTGTCAAGCTAATGAACATCAAAACAGACAGATCTGCCTCTCCATACCCTAGGGATACTGTTCTAAAGCAGCCCCTTGGTTTTCTATCTTCTACAAAAACTAGAGCAGCTTTTGCTAGTACTGCACAGTAAATCCTGTCACAAGCATGGTTTATCCCCGGCCCACTTCCTAGTAGTAGTTTAATCCTTTAATTCGTTTCAATGCCAAAAACTAGGATTTCCTAAGGACTGATGCAGGATGTGCAACAAGTAGCAGGGACCAAGGCTTAAAGTTGTTGATTCAATAGAATCAAAAGTTTAAAAGAATGGCTGCTAATGCACAGCCCAAAACACAGGGCCCTAAACAAAAGGAAGAAAAGTGACTTTGAAATATTAAGGAACTGAGTTTTAAAGGATGCCAGCTCACAAGCAGGACAGAAAGTCTTAATTTGACCAAAGACTATTCTACTGTCCTCTGACAGGACTAGAACATAATCACAAGCTACTTTAAGACAAAACTAAAGGGATGAGGAAATATGTATACTGTAGTCAAGCCTCCACCTACATATGGGAAGAAGGCTAGCAAATAAAGGCAATCAGTGGCAAAGGCTTGGCTTGGATTTAATAGTTTTAGAGGTAGAAGGCAAGATAATAACTTAAAGAGTTTCACAAACTAATTAATATTGAACATTAAAAAAACCCTTTATAGTGGACAAAGCCATTTGTAGGTTATGTACTAAAAGAGTTTGGGATTCTGAAGTAAGGGTTTTTAAAATTTTATTCTGTTTTGTTTTTTTAAGAGACAGGGTCTTACTATGTTGCCCGGGCTAGACTCAAACTCCTGGGCTCAAGGGGTCCCCTAGCCTCAGCCTTCTGAGTAGCTGCAACTACAGGCACAGGACACTGCACCCAGCTTGGTTTCTCGATGGAGGGTTAAAAGCTGTCAGCCCCCTGAGAAAAAGCAGAGAAGTCTCTCTTTAGGACCCCACTCCCACCCCAAAACTTTGTTTTTTCAACAGTTCTAATCCTTCTCAGCAAGGGAATCCTGGAATGCCTTTTTTTTTTTTAAATATAATGTCTCAGTTCTCCTAAATTAGTTTTTGACAGTTCCCTGGGATTCTCAAGGTGATCACTTAACACCTCATTAACAAGTCTATTACTGGAATTCATTCAAACGAGCCAAATCTAATTTTAATTAAACTTCAATCTGCCCAGGATAGTCTTTTTTGTCCTATACCAATAACCATCTGAATGGGCCCAGTTCCTTTCAAAACTAAGGCCCAGTTTTGAAAACAAGAACCCTAGTTTTCTATATAAGTGATTTCTGTCACCACTTTAAAATCTATCTATTAAAATGTACCTATCTAATTTTACTCTGTAAGTTGGCCATTCTGGCTGAACATTCAACTATGCAAGCAATGTTATAAGGAAGTACTTTAAGAACTCACTGATTTTCTAATATTTCTGGGTCATGTGCGCATTTACTCACTCATTCAATAAACTTATTGAAAGGATACTAGATGTCAGATACTAAGCTGGGTGCTATGCATGTTATTATTAACTACATCTTTGGACAGAAATAAAACATATGAAAGCACAGCTCTAGAAAACAGAAGAGCAAAATCTGAGTTGGTTTGGTCAGACGTTCTGCCTTGAATCATTAAGTAGATCTTACAGCTAAATTTCCATTACTGGACATGGATTAGTGATGTGTAAGTAAAAGCTAGAATTTTGAATGACTAGTGCAATTTGTCAGAATTTCCTAGGCCTTATTTTTTCTAGTCACAGGCTTGTGTTAACTCAATGGCATACTGGCAGCACAATTCCTATTCATTATTATCTTACTTTGGATCCTAGTTAAGATGCCTTTCAATATCCATTCATCGACCAAGTCATATGCCCCTCTCTTCCTTGGGAAAAGGATAGGAATTGGAGGGGAATTGTGGAAAAGGTTGGGAGAAAGGGAGTGCTTACACAGTAGGGTAGGAAATGGATTTCATCTGCCACCTCCATTCCCATGCCCAAGAAGTAGCACCAGGTTCTGTTTCTGGCTTTACTGGCAGTTAAAACCACAGTGTTGAATAATATGCTGAGAGCTCTGCTTCTGGGTCCATCAACTGTAGATGGTGTCTATATGAGGCATTCGTACTTCTACTACTTTCCATGTTTCCTCCATTAATCATCACCCATTTTTGTGATATTACTATGTTTAATTCTTCTAGTAGCTAGTTACCTTCAGAAATTTAGAAACTTAAACTTCAAAATTTGTTGATTTATAAACTTAAGATAGTATCTATTAACTTTCCACTAAGTATAAGATTCAGGTAGTAGGAGAATAAACTGGTATAAGCACTTTGAAAAGAATTTAGTAACCTCTAAAGATGTACATCAATATATAAGGTATATATGCCCTAAAAAATCTCACATACATGCAAAAGAGACATGTGTAACAATCACCGCTACAATATTATGTAACAGCTAGAAACAGCCAATATCAAAACAGAGTAATGAACAAAAGGATGTTATGGTACTATTATGTGGAATATTGTACATAACAGTGAAAGCAAATTGAAGAAGACCCTCATACTCAACAGGAATAACTCAAACATATACACCATTAAGCAAATAAGGCAAGCTGCAATAAGATTTTCACAATATGAGCAACTTATGTAACATTTAAAAACACAATACAGACAATCCTCATTACTGGAATTGTCTGTTCCCAAAAGTGTGTTGGTCTGTAATTTTCAGGTAGCAGAACCTACATTATGTTATTAAAAATAGAAAAAACGATAATATATTCCTGGCTCATCCCAAAACTACAAACAATTTACTCCCAAACCACTAAAACACTATTAAATACCTACATAACAATGCACCAAGAATTTGTGTAAACTATAAAGCATCTAAAATACCAACTACCTATATCAACCCCTAAAAACTTGGGTACACTTGCATGCCTTACTCAGTGATACTGCAGTGTGAAATCCATTATATTTCTCACATACGCATTAACTTGTCTCAAGAAGCTTCGGCACTACATTTTATTCAAATGTAGAGACTATTTGGGGCCTCTTAGGCTCACCGACTTTCTTCATAAGCTTTTCCGCATGTCACAAGACATTTTCATTAGTAATGTGACAAAGATGACTGAGATATTGCGCAACACATTTAAACAAAGTATACAGGAGACATGGTCCTATCAGGAAAGAGCTGAAGTGTGAATAAAGTGCACTCTACGGCCTCTTCCCCAGACTCATACACAACTGAAAACACTTTTGGTGGTGTGAAGATGAAGATTTCTGACAGCGGGTTTTGAATTGAACTGTTAAATCTCATAAGCATTTTTGCAAGTTGTAACAGTAAAAGTATTAAAGTACAGAAGAATTTCAGAATAGTGATTATCTCTGGAGAAGGGGCAAGAGAAACAGGATCAGGAAAAGGTAATAAAAGAGTTTTAGATGCTTTCTCATTTCTTCTTAAAAAGTGAGATAAATAGAGTGAAATATTAACATTATTAAAATATGGGTAGGGAGGACATTATTCCCTGCACCTTTTCATAAACTCTGAAGGGTCTTAACCTATCTGAAACAGGTCACAAACCTGCCAATACTAACTAGCCCACAGAAAAACTATTCAAGAATTTGAAACTACACAGGGCAAGAGAAGTAGTGTCTGTGTCTTCATGTCAACCTAATAATACCCTTACAAGACTGCCTCTTGTCAGAACTTCCACCCTCTGCATAACCTGCACCGCCCACCCCCCATCCTTAATCATTTTACCTTGTACTATTATGCTCTGGCCACAAAGGCCAACTTGCTAGTCCTTCAACACAAGTCACCTCCATCTCAGGGCCTTCTATCCCTAGATTTTCATGGCTAAATCCTCACCCTCAGCTGGGCGTGGTGGCTCACGCCTGTAATCCTAGCACTCTGGAAGGCTGAAGCGGGCAGATTGCTTGAGCTTAGGAATTCGAGACTAACCTGAGCAAGAGCGAGACTCTGTCTCTACTAAAAATAGAAAGAAGTTAGCTGGCCAACTAAAAATATATAGAAAAAATTAGTCGGGCATGGTGGTGCATGCCTGTAGTCCCAGCTACTTGGGAGGCTGAGGCAGGGGGATCACTTGAGCCCAGTTTGAGGGCTGTGAGCTAGCTGACGCCACAGCACTCTAGCCCGGGCAACAGAGCTAGACTCTGGCTCCAAAAAAAAAAAAAAAATCCTCACCTCCTTAAAATCTTGCTAAAATTTTTCCTTCTCAATGACCACCCTATTTAAAATTATAAACCAGGTCCCCAGCACTCCTGACTCCCCATCTTCCTAGCTTATCTCCCCTCACACACCCCATTACTTACCACTTTCTAGCATACTATATAACTTACTTCCCCTATAAGGCAAGAATGTGGGGTGTTTTATTCTTTGACGAATCATGAGTGCCTAGAAAAGCACAGAGCAGATACTCAAATATCCAGTGAATGATTAATAAAACTTCAATTTTTCTACGCTACAGTTCTCTCTGAGATTAATACAACAACCAACTCTATTCTCTGCATCCCTAATACTCCCAAAGTACACACTTTATTCAAATGGCCCTTTTGTATGCTTATTTCCTATGGGTTCTGATTCATATAGTCTAACATAGTGAGATACTCAATGTTTACAGAATTAATGAAATTCAGTGTCCTGAACATAAGGGATTAAATTTCACTCATGGCAGGGCGTTTCTATTGTAAAATCACATTCAGGTAATTACTTGCAGATACCACTTTTGAAAGATCATCTTAAGGCACAAGGGCTGCTGCCCTGGTTCATACCTTTTTTCCTACAAGGACAATAAAAAGATGCATTCAACAATGCCATAAAAATAAGCATTACTTTACCACATTCAAATCTAAAAGAAATCAAGCCAAATTTAAGTTCACATAGCAGACTTTGTGAGAAATGGTATTTATCTCTACTTTTGGTTTGATTTTCATTAACCTCTGTTTTGTTAGAGAAACAATATAGCCAAGTGAAGATTATTATGCTAGTTATATTATTTAAAAGCTGGTAGGAACAGTTTTAAAAATGGCCACAAATTCTTTGAGATGGAGAGATGGATCTAGGGAGATGCAGTCTAATTTCTCATCCCCTTCAATCTAGGCTGGACTTAGTGACTTGCTTTGTTAACAGATCAGAAAAGGTCACGCGGTTTCAGCCAGGTTCATTTGGAATGCTTGCTCTCTAAAGTGTCCTTTCTGGGTACCCAGGCACCATGTTATGAGGAGCCCACACCACATGGAGAGGACACATGAAGGTGCTCTGCTCAACAGCTTCAGCTGAGCTTCGCCTCCAAGTCACTCCAGCCCAGGTGACATGTGAGTGAAGAAGCCTCCAGATGATCCCAACCCCCAACCATCTGAGTCATCCCAGTGCTTGAATCTTCCGAGCCAGCTCCAGCCAGTCCCAGACACTGCGGAGCAAAGACAAGCCATCCCTGCTGTTCCCTGACCGAATTCCTGACCTGCAGAATCTGTGAGCATAATAAGATGGCTGTTGTGTCATGCCACTCAGCTTTGGGGGTGGCTAGCGAGGCAAAAACTGGAAAACTAGTGCTAACCCAAAGCCTATATCTAATTACCATATTTCATTTTCTCATCACTAGCAGAGCCCAGATTTCATCATTTAGTACAGATAAGTCATTTATCCAGAGGTAACACATCACATAGATCCATGTTCTAGAATAGGGCAAACAAATTATCCAACATTAACTTTGATAGCTGTTAGCCATTTCTTAGTCATGTAAATCTGTGCACTGAATCAATAAGGTAAATGTTCCTACATGAAGTAACTAGATAAATGCTAGCTATCTATAACACGTACTACTTAGATTAAAGCACTCTTTCTAACACCATATCAGAAGGAGCGGAGATAAAGTTGTAGCAATTGCAATTGTTAACAGGGAGCTACTCACAGGGTTCCATGTTATGTTTGCAACATTAATAAAATATCTTCTTCCTCAAGGAATCAATTCACAAAACTGAAAATGATTGCACTTCACTATTTCCAAAAATCTCTCATTAGAAAAAATAAAGGATCTATCACAGATCAGAAAAAATATTACAGTAAAATTATGATTTAAGAAAAACAGTCTTAAATCAATCAAAATCAGACATGCCGCTTTATTCAATACAACCAAATCAATCTTACAACAAAGTATTATGTAAGTGTAGGATGGAGAGTGCAAGACTGATAATGTGAAAGCTTTTATTAACACAAGAGTCAAACTGATTTCCAAAACATTAAAAAACAAGTGAAATTAATGTATGTCTCATACTGGTGAAGGAAATATTTTTTAAAGTAAAAACAAGAAACAACTAATTGCTCCCCTTTTAGGATAATTGTTCTGTAGTCAACACTGCCCTCTGGTGATGCAGAATAAAAGTCAAATATCAGAAAGTGGACAATCACACTTTTTTGTTCATATTAGTATGTTTAAGTTAAGGCATCTAGTTTGGACTACAAATCTCACCAGAGACAGATATAAACAGATATAATAAATAAACAGATTCAGGAAGTCCTTTATTATCTACTATATCTTAAATTAGAAACTCTTTAGAAAGGCATTAAATATACTAATTCATGGAAACAGCAGATCTTATACATGCTATTAATGAAACATCACTACAGAGTGAACTACATCTTCACATAAAATTATGCAATTTAAGAAAGACCCTGAAGGCATATTACCTATGAGTTAAGAGGGTATGCAAGACAGTAAGAGTAAAGCCTCACTATCTATAAACAAGAAAATTCCACAGGAGTGAGCCAGTCTAGCTCTCAGGGCATGTGTATCTAACACACTGAAAAGTGTCCATGGAGACCACCTCACATGTCAGCCAGCTCTGTCCATTAGTAAACCTTACTATCTATTGTAGGAAAAAAGACCAAGAAAAACAGCATGCTTGGCTGCTAAGTGGGCCTAGGAAATGTTTCAAAAAAGAAAGACTTACCAAGGTTGGTGCCATCCTCCCCCATGATGCACTTCATAGACGTGATGATCTGTTCTACTACAGGTGGTGACAGTGACGTGGCATACACTGCACTATGGGAATGTGTTCGCAGATAGTCTATCAGCTCCTGGGGAGTTCACAGAGACAGAAAATTAGAGGCAGTTCTTGAACTCACTGGCAACATCAGTGCTTTCCCCTTCTAGGTGCTAGTGAACTCCTCCCTTCAATGGCACTGGAATAGGGACACTAATCTGAGATGCAAGGTAAACCAAGATGGTCAAAGCATACTGTTGGCAACAACTGGGTCAGAGACATGGCAAAGTCCTTAGATTCTGTTTTGTTTTTCAAACTGTGACAACACAGTAGAAAAACTATAGTAGTTTTCAAGAATCCCTCTAGATTTGGAGAATATATCATTTAATGTTACAAATACTGTACAAGGTTGAATTAAGGTGTCTAGATTGCTTTTTAGATAATATTTACTTCTAAGTATCACAGAAAATGTCACCTGTGTCTTACCCTCTGCCTGCAAAGGCCATCCCTTACATCCCTAAATAATAAATAGTTCTCTGACATCAATTTGAAGGGCATTCAAATATCTTCCAGATACACAGAGATTTATTAAATGATATAAATGTGGCAGAAAGTCCTCTGAGTTTTCATTAGAACACTAATGCCATCTCACTAAATAAAGTAAAATCCTGTCTTGTCAGTTACAAAGATTTGAAAAACAATTGCATATCCCTATTCTTTGACACCTATTAACTTCATTTAATTTCATTAAATCTTTAAATAAAATGTACACACAAGAAGCTTATATACCAGAACCAAATAAGAAAACAAACACAAAATGTGGCTATAAAACAGTTTCACTTCAAAAAAATACTAAAAACTGCACTCAAAAAACAAAACAAAACAACCCCTCCCCCCCAAAAGCATGAATATATTATACTTAAATGATCTCCCATAGTATTATTTTTCTATCCTTTGGGTCATAGCAACAAATATTACCAAAAAGCAACTAACTTTCCAAAGTGAGCCTGGTCCCATTAACGAAAGGTAAAATTTGAGATAACAATTTATCAAACCTGATTAAAACCCACTGAAAAAGGGTTTTCTCTAAAAGGCAATCAATTATGAAGAGAATGACCATTCTTTAAGAATCCCAATGTTGAATTTTAAAATGAAATTAAGAACATGAACATTTATGAGCACCTATTATGTGCCACACCTACACACTTGACATATATTACTTTTTCCTTAATGTTACAGTTTTAAAAGATAACAGCTTCATTGAGATATAAGCCACATACTATACTATTCACCTCTTCACAGTATATAATTCAGTGGCTTTTAGTTTATTCAGAGTTGTGCAACTTTCATCACTATCTAATTTTAGAACGTTTTCATCACCCTAAAAAGAAACCTTGCACTCATTAGGAGTTACTTTCCATTTCCCCATCCCCTCAGCCCCTGATAACTACTAATATACTTTCTGTTTCTATGCCTATTCTGGATATAAAAAACAAAATGTGTGACCTTTTGTGACTGGCTTCTTTCACTAACATGTTTTCAAGGTGTATCTATATTGTAGCATGGATATATATAATTTTTAAAACCCTTTCTACAACCTTACAAGCTAGGCATATTTATCTCTATTTTACTGACAAGAAAATTGGAAGGTTAATGTTTTCCCTATGGTCTCACAAAGTAAGCAAAGAAATATTCAAACCAGGCCTCTGTCTCCAATGGTTCACCATTTCCACTATGCCACATAGATTTTTAGTTGCCTCAGAATTCACTATATAATTTTAAAATCGAAAAATACAATGCTGGTCTCCTCCACTCGAGGGGGTTGACCCATTCCTTCTCTGGAATGTACTAAAAAAAAAAAAGAAAAAGAAAAGAAAAATACAATGCTTTCTAGTATCCCAGAGCTATCAAAATCTTTGTTCTTCCTGTCTCTAGGTTTACCAATTGATGCATTTGAGTCCAAGGGCAGGGTAATGGGTCTTCTATTCCCACTGGCTCCTATGACAACCCCAATACTTTTGAAATTGTGAGCACAATGCAAACAAAATAGAATACTGTGGCAAACAGGAAGTACCACTGTGTGTTCTTTTATACAAGAGGGTATTCTGTATCTCAGACCAGCATGTAGTTTAGAAAGAAGCACGAATAAGAAAACAACAAACAATGAACAGAACCAGCCTTTAGTTCAGTGAGAAGACACCAGAGTCACTCACTAGGCAGCTGAAATATGAAGCCCGCTGGCACTACGAGCCTAAGCCACAGACATATTCACAGTCTCCACATCCTAGTTCAGGATCCCATCTGCTAAGCATGAGTTACCAAATCCAGTAGGCAGTATCTTTATCTCTAAGTGCTCATTCTGATGGTTACCTTCTTGCCTCCAATGTAGCCTCCAGAAGCACCAAAGCTCTTCGTGAATGTTCCCATCATAACATCCACATCCTCAGGATCCAGGCCAAAGTATTCCACCACACCTCGACCTGTAGGGCCCAAGGCCCCAATGCTGTGAGCCTCATCCAGATACAAGTATGCCTTATACTTCTTCTTGAGGGCAATCACTTCAGGAAGGCGGACAATAGATCCTTCCATGCTGGTAAAACAGGAAAAAAAGTACATATGCTGACACTTTTTAAGTTTCAAAACTGGGAGTTGGGCACGTCGTTATTAAGTTTTTGAGTTTATTACTTTTTAAGTGGTCTGACAACTCTACTTGTGGTTTTAAACTGACAAAGTCAGATGATGCCATGGCTAGGCAGAAGGCTAGGGGAACAGAGATTGGAGCTTATAAAGCAAGTGCTGGAATGTAAGTGATCTTAATTCATGAAAGAAAGAATTAAAGTCACAGCAGATTCTTCTAAAGCTTCTAATTATAGGCAACATTAGACTTAGCATCACATTGCATATGCAATTAAAATTATACAAAAGAACAAATAAAATTAGATACTAAGAATAAGTGTAAGGGCTGTAAAAATTAACTAAAATATTTCTTAAAATGGTGTATAATTTGTTTTGACATATTAGAATACATATTCCAATTCTTGCTGATATATATATAAGTTCCCTCCACAAACAGTACAAAAATAAAAGACCCAAATAGAAAGGGGATTTGGAGACCATGTAGTATAAGGGAAAGAATAAAGAAGAGTCAGACAAAAAGATTTCTGTTCTAGTGCTGTTTCCAGATACTTTAACAAGTCATAAACACTGTCTCCTTACTTTCCAGAGGGGGCTAGACTTGAGTTCCTTCGCCTTAAAAATTCTATGACTTCATGGGCCAAGTCACAAATGTAAAAATAATAAAGTAGGATTACCTATATATCCCTTCCACAAGGATTAAAATTTTCTTCCAGGGCCTTCGTGTCCGAGGCTGACCATAAACAATGGCATCTTTCAATAGCTTCTCTAGGCTTTGCATATCTAAAGCACACAAAAAAGAACAAAGTCACAAAGCATCTTCCTCTTTCCTAACTTTACTCCAGAAATGCAAATATGCATTTCTTATTCTGGAAGTGTGTCTCAGCAAAGAATATTAACATAATTAGAGTTGGGTAGAAAAAACAGGGCAAAATGGATGAATTATTGTCACCCTGAATTGAAATCCAAAATGTAACAAATATTCAAAACCATCAAAACTTACCTAAATGACTGTAATGATTGATTCCGTTCATTAGCTTGCTTAACGAAATGACCAAGGTTTCACGTTAAAGTACCTTGCCATTCAGTTAGCTTTTTTGTGTTTATAGAATCAAACTGTATCTCTAATCCTAGAGGGTCATTCAGAAATAAATGCATAAAGAATACCGAGCAAAAGAATGTGAATAAACCATCACAGGTAAATACATCTCCTAAAAAACAAATATGGGGGAAAAAACTTCAAAATGTATGTTTCTTTTCACCTAGGATGTACTCAATAAATGCTTACTAAAGAGCTGTATCTTGGCACTGGGTTAAAAATACACCAGTCTGGGGCATCCATGAGTCTGTATGTTAAGCAAGCTTGGCAATCAGTTGTGATTGTTCCATCTTTGACTACATCAGTTGCCTATACCCAACCAAGTTCTTTTTTGAGACAGAGTCTCACTCTGTTCCCTGGGCTAAAGTGCCATGGCGTCAGCCTAGCTCACAGCAACCTCAAACTCCTGGGGCTCCAGTGATCCTTCTGCCTCAGCCTCCCGAGTAGCTGGGGGGACTACAGGCATGTGCCACCATGCCCGGCTAATTTTTTTCTATATATTTTTAGTTGGCCGATTAATTTCTTTCTATTTTTAGTAGAGATGGGGTCTCACTCTGGTTTCGAACTCCTGACCTTGAGCGATCCGCCCACCTCGGCCTCCCAGAGTGCTAGGATTACAGGCGTGAGCCACC